>VDFB02014584.1:0-34318 GCA_007258455.2 Sequoia sempervirens | reverse complement strand
GAGAAGGCACCTACACTATTTGGTTTGTAGTCGAAGTTGGTGGATTAGTGCGAAGCGCACCCTGATATTGATTTTGCTGATAAGTAGACCGCCCGCCTTGATAGTTTTGATATGCAGGCTGCAGGGGTGTTGCTTGGTTTCACTTGAGAGTTGTTATGTCATTTTCCATGGTTCGCAACATCTCCTTGAGGCTGCTTATTTCATCTTTGGAAGAACTTGATGTAGAAGCCAAGTTTTTAGGAGCGGCCACATATGAGTACATCGACTAGGAAGTTGCTGCCACACTAGTCGATGTGACCTCTTGTGTAGAGATTGTTATTTCAGGAAATATCGGCATAATAGGTCGAGGAGGCAATTTTCCACAATCTATCAAATGATTCTCAGCTTTGATAGCAGTACCATAAGCATTTGGTAGAGTGGCTCCTCCCAAAGAATTGATCATCACAGAAATGTCGGGATTAATGAATTCAAATAAAATATGAATGCCAACTTTTGAGTCGGACAGATAGTCATAAGGATCCTCTGCCAATTTGAGTGAAATCAGGCATTGAAGTCTGTCAGAGCCCCCTGGGGGGCTCGTCTTATGACGGATAGCTGATAATACAATGAAAAACGATCTCCGTCATTTGAGAACCTTTCATAAAATGGATCTCTAAGTTCATCCTAGGTGCGAATTGAATTAGGAGTTAGCGTTTGGTACTAATCCAGAGCCTTGCCTTTGAAAGACATGGGAGGAGCCTCAGGGCTACATTCTGCGCTGTAATACCGTGTACTAGACAAACATCCGCTATATCCTGCAAATGTTCTGCTGGCATTTTTGAGTTGTCTCCGACAAATTTGGGAATAGCTTTCAGGGCCGAAACTGGGATAGCGCCCCAAACAGCGGGCGCTACCAAGGGTACCAGGGGACTTCCAACATCCCATGCTATGTAGTTTTTGTTTGGGGCTGGCAACATGGTGAGAGGAAAAGGTGGTGGAAATGGAACAGTTACCAACTGATTTGCGACCTGGATTGTCCCTAGCGGAGGTACTAGTAAACCTGGGTTATCTATAGTCTAGGATCTAGTTACAGGCCGATGGCTTATACACCCATCTACAATGCTTTTTTGTTAAGTTTGAGTCCCACCGGACGTGCAGAAAAAGAACAAACTGTTGACGTCAAAAATTGACAAGGTAACAGTGTCTTATGGGAAACTCAGTTTAAGGGGGACCCTTTGCGCTAAACTGAGTGACCTCCAGATTTTTAAAGAAGTCGACTTCTTCTATAATGGGTTTTGAAAAGGGGAATCGAAACAGATATAATAAAGCAAAGTCTAATCTAAGGCGATGCGCCAAAATCTACTAATGGGCACGATAAATCATAGATTTAGAGGCCTGAATGGTGTTGTTGCATTCCAAAACGTCTGAGACTTAAGAGTATAACATAGACAATTCATTTATTGACATAAAATAATATTGCATACATCCTCACTACTAATAAGAGTCATTAGACATGATTTAGGTAAGCAAGCTTGTATCCTTCAAATGAAATGTTTAAGACAGTATAAAGCACAGTTTACAGTTTAATCAAAGCATGAAAAACAGAAAGGTCGAACAATTGGCACAGTCTGAAAGTTTCTTGCAAATAAAATAGTAAAAGAGGCCTGGTGTCTTTTGTTAAAACAACGTGTTTTTTCTTAAATTTTTGGACCACTTCTCTTCGACAGAGAGAGTATATATAGCAGGAAAATAAACCTCCCACCGCTTTGGAGAACTGCAACATAAAAGATCTCGCAAATCCTTTGCAATGATGCTTGAATCAGAAGATTCCCAAGGCCGTTACAATGACATCGAGCCGAAACACAGCATCCAGTCGCCCTGGGTACAGATGCATCCTCCACAATTATGTCGGTGGTCCCAACAAGGCTTGAGTAGACAAATGTCATCCCTCGCTGCGAATGATTATGACCAGTAGCAACCAATAGCATTGTTTAGTTCATCCGGCCCATCGCCCGCATAACAGATCAGCATTTAGGCACGTGGCAGCCACCTGCTGCCCGTATGAAAACCTCTCCCATCGTAGTGGAGAGAACACTGCATCAGCTAGGTGTGAAAGACGCGTGGCAGAATTTCGCTGCCTGCGGCTGTTTATTTCCTTATTGCGTTGAAAGATTTGCGAACGGTTTCCACCTAGCAGAAAGTGGGACCCGCCAACACCTTTTAGAAATAAAAAAGAAACCTTGTGGAAGCATTTCGCAGCCCGTCGAGGCCTCGAGGAAGCAAGCGACAAAAGCAGCCCGTAACCGTGACACGTGGGAGCCTAGTGGAGTCTCCCAGGAACCGAAAGGAAAGTCGATACCCGAAGTTGCGAAGAGAAGATGCACAAAGTGGCAGATCAAAAACTTGATGGAAAGCCGAATAAACTCGGCAATACACAGGCCGGCGCACACACAATACAAAAGAAACCCGAAGGGCGCTGTTCAAATATTTATTTTAACAGTAAATAATGTTGACATTCCATAATTCACTATTTTTCTATAAAAAAACCTTTGCTAGGACTAAAAATCCCTTCCTGGTGTCTTAGTCACTCTCAAGATTTTTTTCGTTAGAAGTATCTCTCTGTTGTTTGTTGTCTGTTTCAGTCCCTAGAACTTCAAAATCTCACCAGGAGGACCAAGATGCCCTTCCTGGAATCTTAGTCCCTCTTGAATTTGACTCTCCAGTTTTTCAGGGTTTGAAATTGCTTTTCTGTGTTTCTATGGGCTGCCTTCAGTATAATATTTCAGTTTCTAGAATTATTGTTATTCCAATTTATTTCATTTCAAGTGTAATTGCAAGCATAGGATATTGCTTTCATTGAAATTTTTATGGTTTATCCCTCATATGAGTTGTAGTACTTGGTGTTCTATTACTAATACTGTGGTTAGACGAAGTGTGAGACTCATGGCATCCCGCGATAAGGCTCTCGTTGTGGATCTTGGGTTATCAAGCTCTCTTACTTCTGGTGTTGCCATTAGTTCATTAGGTATGGACCGTACCTTTGACACCTCTTTTGCTATGCCTACCTTACCTACAAGTGTTGTGCCCAGTGTCCAAACAATGGTTGATCATATTCCTCAAGAAAATGTAATGAAAATGCATGAAGATTTAGCTCATTCACAAGATAGCGTGAGTACTACAAACATTTCCAACACTTTTATACCTACCATAGATAACCTTCACCACATGATAGAAAGTGATGAGGGATTGGAAGTTGTGCATAACATAGCTCAAATATTTGGAAAACATCTTCCTTCCACCATTAATGGTGCTCAAGCTTCAAACAACATGAAAAACCAAGGAGGAGTTCAAAATCCTCCCTCTTCAACCATAACCTCAACTCCCACCTATACCAATTCTCAAATGACCACAAAAATGTAACTGACTGGTAGCATCCTTCCTACCTCAAACATTTCCACTAGTGCTCCTTATACCTATGTGGCATCCAATCTTATATCTCCTCTTGTAAGCAATTCATTCACTGGTCCTTCCAAAACATACATACCACCACTATATTCATCTCCATCACACACTAAAAGAAATGATCCTATCATTAACAATCCCTTACAAATTCTTTCATCCATTCAACGCCAAGTTTCCACCGTAAATCAAAATCAAAATGGTCCACCTTCATACTATGTCAAGAGCAACCCACTATCCTTGAATATATTAAGAACTTTGGTGCCACAAGGTATAGAGATCCCTAGATTTGAGAAATATAGAGGAAAGGGAGATCCTACTAATCATTTTAATTCCTTTACTACTTTGTGTAGTGACGTTATCCTTGAAGACAAAATTTTGGCTAAATTTTTTCCCTGATACTTGAAAGACATTGCCTTGGATTAGTTTTTTGAATTACTAAATAACTCAATTCATTCATTCAATGAACTTGTTGAGGGATTTATTAACCATTTCCAAGTGCACATGGTCCTTGAAATGACATTAGCTGATATGGTGAGATGCAAGCAAAATGAGGGTGAAAAAGTCATTGACTTTATTTTACACTACCAATCACTTTATTCCCGAATTAGTGTGAAGATTCTTGATTCCTACCTTTAAAAGATGTTCACAAAAAACTTACAAAGCAAGATAAGGGATAAAATCAACATGATGAAATTCCCCTCTTTCATGCATTTATGCACTGCCCTTCGAGACTATCAAAATTCTATAACTAGTAGTGAACATAAACCCACCCCCACCTGTCTTGAAAAGTCTAAAGCTTCAAACTCAAAACACTTACCAACCTTCCAGAAGACAAAATAAAAGTTTCATTCAACTAAATTCCACCTCTCAACCTACCCAACCAGTTGATACCTAAGTAGCCGCTATAAAGAAGAGTAATCCTTATATCTTTGGGGATCCCCAAAGGCAATTTACTCCCTTACCTAACACACTTCACAACATTATGACCCAACTCTTAAACGAAAACATGTTTGTCTTACATCCCGTCTGACCCCTTGAGCCTAGCAATCCATTACCTCTGAGCTTTAGACACAATGCTTATTTTGCTTATCACCAACAGAAAGGACATGATACAGAACATTGCGAGCATCTTAAACATCTTTTGCAAGACCTAATTGATTCTAATCATCCGAATTAGAGGCGTAATTTATAAAAAAGGTAATAAGTTTGTGGCTCCTCCCAACCAAAACTTTCAAATCTTTATCAATCCCATTCCCAACCATAATATTTCATTTGTTAAGGCTAGTGAAACTAAGCCCGATGTGATGAATGTTGACATAGATGATGAGAATATGAGCAATAATGAACAAAATCCTATGGATGCTAATGAACAGAGTCATATGAATACTAATGAACAAATTCCTATTGATACAATGATAGGAGTGGTTAACATCGAGGCTCATAAATAGAAAACCATTGACATTACTTTCTCTTTAGAAGAAACAATTAAACATGCACCTGATGGTCCTCTTTACATAGCCAATAAAATCAATAACAAGCCCACTCTTGAGATTTGAATTGATCCCATTTGTGGAGAGAATGTGATCAAAGAAGAACTTTTATATGTGCATGAACTTACTCAAGATAGATATGATAAACCAAAAGAATGGATTAAAATGCATGATGGTTTTGCTCATGCTACAATGGCTCAATCACACTCCCTTTACAAGTAGGACCAAAGAAATCAACTATATCATTCTCTATCATATCTAATTCACACAAATTTCATGTGAAGTTAGGCTACAAATGGCTTCGCTCCATGAATGAGGTTCCATCCATTGTCCATAAGTACTTAAAATTTCCAGTTGGCAATGAAATATTCACAGTGAACCATAGTGGCTTTAGACCCCCATCTTCCCGTGGAAATTTCTCATATTATTTTTTTCCTAAACCTACGGAACCTATAAGACCCTGTGAAGAACTCATTTTCTTATCATACCAAAAATTCAAATAAAAATGCATAGCCAAGCTATCCCTTGAAAACTTGCCTCCACCCATGATCGCACCTCCACCCATGCTTGAACTTCCACCACCTAAAGAAAACAATGTTGAGCCTAAAGCCCTTCCAACAAACCAAGACCTATCCACAAAATCTCCCTTACCTATTTCCTACAAGAGACCTAGAGAAAACCAAACAAGTCTTAATCCACCTCCTAAGAAAATTTATAAATCCAAAGAGAAAGTGGATGAACAACCTTCCATGGTTTCTTCTATTCTTCCTCACAAGAAGAAAAGGAACGTATGGTTGAGAAACCCGATCCCACACAAACGCAACATGAAAACCATAATAAGAGAAACCAAAATGATAGAGAGCATAGGCGTAGGAGTCATGCTATTGCTTGAAAGATGAACGATGAGAACAACATTGAAAATCAAAACCCGAACTTGATAGAAGCAATAAATGATGACCCTTCTCTTTTACCAGAACAAATAGAATTCATGTTTCCAACACAACAAGGACTAGAATCTTCTATGGATATTATTATTCATCCTCCTATTGTGGTTAACTTGGATGACGATGAGGAAACAACTAAAATCGATGAGGAAGTGCATAATGAGTTAACTTTGTTATTCTCCTCATCCATGAGCTTAAATGAAAACAACCACGATGATCCTCCTAAACCGAGCGATTCATCATGTGTTGAACCTGGTGATTCTCCTAATATAGCACTTGATGTTGTCCCTCTTGCTAGTGATCTACATTCTACATATACTGAACAAGACTGGGATGTGGATGAATTGCTAGATGGTTGACTCACATTTTCTTTACTAGTCTTTTATATTTTCTTTTTCTTTTGTTTTCCTTTTTGATTTCTTTTTGCTTTTGCTTGCATATGCATAACGTGATCCCTTGTGATGTTTTGTTTGATGTTTCTCTATGTGAATTCCTCTATTTGTACATTCATTCTTCTATTTGTGCCTTTTCATTGATCTTTTATCTTTCCTTTATTTTCATTTTTGTCTTGTGTTTTCCTTTCGGGGATGACGCAAGGCATCAAGACATTCATGTCTCCTTCATGTTGACCCAAAATATTTTTCATTATCTTTTCTTTTCCTTTCATTTTCATTTTTTTTGTGTTATGTTTTCCTTTTGGGGATGACACAAGGCATCGAGACATTCATGTCTCCTTCATGTTAACCCAAAATATTTTTCATTATCTTTTCTTTGCCTTTCATTTTCCTTTTTTGTCTTGTGTTTTCCTTTTTTTGGATGACACAAGGCCGAGACACCCTATGTCTCTTCCATGTTGACCCGAAAGGATTTTTTTTTTTCTTTTCATTCTCTTTGTGCCATTCTTCCAATTCTATGTGTATTTGGGGAATGATGATAGTTCTGAGCTCTATAATATCATTTCAACAAAGACAAATACTGACCTAGAATCCATAGATCCCTTATGCGTTGTGGGGGGAAACCTTCTTTCCTCTTTTATCTTTTGGCTACTTTAAAGTAATTGCTCACAGCATGGTGTTAGCAATTTCTTTAAAGTGGGGGCATACATTGGTATTATCTTGGCATGATTTCACTTCCATTTTTTTCCCTTTTCATGGTCTTTGATGTGATTTTCTTATTTCACGCAATGTGTTTTTCTATTTGTGGTGACATTAGGAGTAATGTCCTTCAAGAGTGTGATCTATCTTAGCATATTATATTCCCCTTAGTGGTGATGTGATGCACTGCATCCCCTAAGTGGTGAATATTTTATCCTTTGATCGGTCCTCTCTCGGAGATATTAGGAACAATGTTCCCTAAGAGTAAGACCTCAAGTGAACTAAGAAAAATCACTTTGAGCGTCCTTGTTTCTTGTTGCATTTTTTTTCTTTTTGTACCTTATTAAATTCATGGAGGTAAGGCTTTGATATGGTCCCCTGAGGCTCACCTAGTGAACACCTAGCTTCACTAGCCCATGTGAGCATGCATTTTTGTACCTTATTAAAGTCATGGAGGTATGGATTTGATATGGTTCCATGGGGCTCACCTAGTGGACACCTAGCTTCAGTAGCCCATGTGAGCATGCATTTTTGTAACTTATTAAATTCACGGAGGTATGGATTTGATATGGTCCCCTGGGGCTCACCTAGTGAACGCCTAGCTTCACTACCCCTTGTTAGCATGCATTTTTGTACCTTATTAAAGTCATGTAGGTATGGCTTTGATATGGTCCCTTGGGGCTCACCTAGTGGACACCTAGTTTCACTAGCCCTTGTGAGCGATCATTTTTGTTTGCATAATGGACAGTGTGTTCCACTTGTAAACCTTTTTGGACAAATATCCTAGAACTGGTCGACCACGTTGGACAACCATTCAAAGCTTGATCTATTGCAATCTTCCTTTTTCCTTTTCCTTTTTGCCTTTTCCTTGTCTTTAATGGTGTATGTTTGTGATCTAGTTATGGCTTCATATATCATCTAAAAGTTTGTTCCTTTGTGCCTATGTTGGTTTTCCATACGATATTGATCTTGGGGGCTTGGACACCCTCTTGATTATTGTCATCCTATCTTACTAGCATTTATACATTTGAACCCCTCTTGATTGCATGGTTGGTTACTTTACTGTGAGTTTGAATCAAGTCATCCTCTCACTAAAGTGGGGCTAAATGTAGTGTAGTAAAATACATACCCTTGCATTTTCACACTTGTTTGAGCCTGCCTTGCTTTATTTATGCTTCTTTGTGGCTTAATTGGTCCTATTTTACATCCACAAGCCCTATGAATTATATCTTTTTCTGGTTAATCTTGACATTCTCCAATGCATAAATGATAATTTAATGACTCCATCTGTGTGTCCCTAATTTTTGGGTCAGGACTCAAATGCCACCTAGGGCGTCTTTGTCCCCCAAAGGTCTCGGGACCCTAATTTTGAGGTATCTTAAATGGGCCCCTTTTTGGTGTTGTGCCCCAAGTTTCATGGCTTGGGACTAGGACGCCGAGTCATTTTCAGGATTTAATTTCAAATTCTAGCGAGATTTAGCCTCCTTTATTTAATGAATTCATATGTCGGCTTGGTGTGATGTAATTTCAGGATATTAAGCATAGATAAGTATAAATACAAGGTTCATTCATTCATTTGAATCCAAGTCTTTTGTGATAGTATTCATAATATCAAATTGAGTTCACAAGAGCATTTAAGAGTAGATTTATCAAGCATTTGGATTCATTATCAAGATTCAACCATCGTATCAAAGAGTTTCTTGTATCATGTGTGTTGTGCTAACATTTGTGATGTAGGGTTTCAATTCAAGCAAGCAATTCAAGATCATTCCTTTGGTTCAAGATCCATATGGACATTGCAACCATTGCACACAAGCTTGTAGACTTTATAAGGGTTTGATCTATGTTGAAGTCTTGAAGATCATTTAGAGTGCAAAATTGTAAAAGTTGCAAAGTTGCATTACAAAGTTGTCATCTTCACAGAAACTCACCTACAAGTCGAATTCAAAAATTTTAGAACCTAAGATTGGAAAGGGAGCAATTGTAGACCTCAGAGCTAAGGATCACATTCAGAGTTTGCAAAAATTTAGAACGAGACTAATACACCACCTTGCACATCTTAGTCCTCCCAAGCATATTTTTTTAGAGATTCCTTTAGATCCGGTTCTGACATCTGAAGACTCTACATTTGCCCCAAAAAATAATAGCGGGACTAATACGCCATCTTGGGCATCTTAGTCCTCCACAACACTTTTTTGAAGCATCTTTACAATTCCAAAATCCTCACAACATCTCCAGACTTCCTAGGTGCACATTTCTAGTTTCATATTTTTCTATTGCATTTCGTTTATCTTTCTAGGTCATTTAGCATTCATTTGCATATCACATTGTGTTTTCCAACACTTTCTTTTCCAAGTTTATACTTGGTGGAGAACCCCTTAAAGCTGAGAAAATCCCTCCTAGGTCCTCCTCATTGTGAATTGACTCACCTTGTGAGGTTGTTAGTCAATCCAATTGGGACTCGTAGGACATTATTAAGTGATTTGTTGGAGAAAGAGTGATATTCATATATCCATTTTTCCACCAATCACGTACATCATTAGGTGTTGTGGTAGAATTAAATTGAAAGAGAAGGTTAGGAGAAATAAATGTACACAATGTTCCATATGCTTCATCATTTTGATTATGTCATTTTCACTTTTCAGTTGCTCTTGTAGGTCCAAGTTCCAAGCCCATAGTGACTTGATATAATCCTAGTTTCTTAAGCTTTATCTCCATTGATTGCTTCAATTCCTAGAAGTTTAATTGATGCAGGAGCATCCTTGGTTGTAAAGAAATCCTATATCAACTAAAATCATTTCTTTTATTTCAATTTAGTTTGTCGTTGTCTTAGCAGTTTATTTCGCATTTTACCACATTATCATTTCTCAACTCACAAAGCAGGATATTGGTTCTGCACGAGGTCATCTACAACATATCCAAATTTTAGGTGATTTGCATTCGTTTGAAAAAAGTTATCACTCTCAAATTTTCATTGTCAATTCTTAGATAGAGCATTAAGGGCCTATTTGGCTCAGATTGGTTGTGTAGACCTTTTACAAAGCATGGGGTGCTTAATGAAACATCATAAAAGGTATTTTAGGTCTTGGGTAACTTTCTTGGAGATCCATAATACATTTTGTTTCCTGATGGGTTGTCTTTTCATGTTTGTTGGCCGACTGACACATTTGATATTGCATTGGGTTTGTAAGCCTTGAGGTTGACATGAATCATAATTAGATCTAGAGATTCATATTTAAGACCATTTGTAATCCATTAGAAGGTAGTCAATTAGGTAGGTAGTTCATAGATAGAAGAATATTTCAAGTTGTCTTGGTTGGGCTGTAATAAGGCCTTGTACCAATTATAATATCTTGTAATGCCCTTGTGGTAGGCCTATGAGCCCTAGTCATTTTGCATATGTGGCATATGATGCATGTAAGATCACAAGTTATTGAATCAATGATAATTCATGTTTGCTAATCATTTATTGTGTTATTTCTACTGTGTTGAACTCTAGGCTGCATGGTTAGATAGTCCTTTCTAGACCCTCCATCTGTGATTGTACCATAAATGGAGTTAGGATTATGTCCATTTTGTAGAATGAAAAACAAGATAACCCCCTTGATTATTATTTTGATCCCCTTGAATTGACACTGTATATGTTTAGTGCATATAAAAATTTCAATGGATTGAATAACGACACTTTATAATTGAGTGCAATATAATTTCTAATGAGATGGGAAAATGATTATACACTTTTACAAAAGTAATAGTTAGTTTGAGTGGCTAATAAAAATTACAATAATACTTGCTTCCTAATTTGCACATAGAAACTTAAAGTATTTTTTTCTTAAGAGGAAACAAAATATGTGTTAAACAATTAAAAAATTCAATCATATTGACACTAAAGTATCTGAAAAAGAAAAAGCTTCCCGTTGACTATTTACAATCAAATTTTCAACTTCCCATTTGAAAGTTACTCCAAAATGAAAAAACTCTCCCTTACAAGCACTTTGTATAAATTGGTGGTTAAATTAATTGCTAACATAAAAGCTAACAATTAGCTCAAACTATTAGAGGTTAGAAAAAAGGACCAATTGCAAAAGTTGTTAATGCTTACATTAAATAATAAATACACTTCACAATGACATAAACATTAACATGAAACCATTTACCATATAAACTATTCGTGTAGTGCTTAGAGGTTGCTACACGAGAGGGTATGTCTAAGTCAATTGTTGGAAACCAGGTTGCACTAGATGGAAGTGTGAGACGTAGCTAATAACAACATTTCATAAATACTAAAGAACTCTTAAAGCATGAAACACTTGGTTGATGTGTGGGAGGCACGACGATCACTACATGGGAGCTATTGCGATCTACAAGAACTTCAATCGACCTTCAACCAACTTAGTTTGTGACACCACATTCATTGCCTTCTTTCTCATGCAAAAGGCTTGCTGATGATTCCTAATGTCGAGTCATTTGGTAGTGATTTGGTTGATGGGAGTGGTAAGGTGCATGAGTGATGGAAGACTTGGGAACAACAAACATTTTTTTCTTCTCAATGCACCAACCAAATTAGTTTAAACAGTAACATATTATAAAGAAAAACCATGATAAAACCTCTATGTAAATTACAAAAGATATCATAGAACAATAAGGATTTAGAAGAAAAAGAAATCTCCACAAAGAGTCGTGCATTCAAGGAGCGTCATAGAGATAAAAATTGACCTGCTTGAGGTGTGGAAATCTTCACATGAAGACTTGAATACAAATATCAGCTCTAACATTCTCCTCTATTGACACGTATGAACAATTCCAATGTGTGATACTATGTGGGAGCTAATGAGTGTTGAGAAAATGTCTCAACCTTGCTTTGTTTTTAATTTATTAATTGGCAATTTGTAATTATCTTTTAGTTGTCATGAAAGTTTCTAAATGGAACTATGACAACTTGCATACTGTTTTTAATTGTCAAATTAGAAAGAGCATGGAAAAAAGGGGAAGTTAAATGTGATATTGGAAAAAGATAAAATATATTTTTTTGTTGAATTCGCACATTACTAAAAAATGGATAAAATCACAAGTTGGAAGAGGAAGTTTATTTTCTTTGTGATTTATGAATAAATATTTTTGGAAACCATTCTTGATTTGTGTTTTCTCTCATGCCTATATATTTAGTGCTTGAGTTGAAGGAAAAACAAGTTAAGTTGTAAGTTGTTGAAGCCATGAAGTATTGTAGAGATTTAGAGAGACGTTGTATTGATGTAACTCATTTAAAGGATTAATACAAGTCTTGGATCTCTTTGGGTGTGGAGTTTTTTCCTGCAAGGGTTTCTCCACATAATTCTTTTGTTATGGTTTGTATCTTTGTTGTAATCTAGTTTCAGTTGTGATTTATTACTATTTGTTAATTTGGATGCATAAAATTATCTACATATTTTCACTATAATAATTTATCATGTTTTTCAACATCTGGTATTAGAGCGAAGTTGGCTTGATTAGAGAAGGGGATGCCTTTCGTGGAGTGTTTGATTGGGATTTTTGTTGTAGTGGGAATGTGTTGTTTTTTCTTGCAATTTGAGATTTAGTGTGATAAGAGATCATGGCTAGCTCATCTCAGCTGGACATTGAAAAGTTTAATGGTATTGGGTATGATCTTTGGAAGTTAAAGATGGAGGATCTCTTGGAAAAAAGAGATCAATTGGTTTCTTTTAATAAAGAGATGAAACCAAAAACTATGTCAGATGAAGACTGGATTAAGTTAGATAAAAAGGCTCACAACACTATTCATTTGTGTTTATCTAATTTTGTGCTATTAAATGTTTCTAATGAGACTACTACATATAAATTATGAAATAATATAGGAGAGATATACTGAACTAAGAGTCTCATTAACAAGTTATTTCTGAAAAAGAAAGTTATATTATCTTAAAATGAATAATGGAGACTCGATTGCAGAACACTTGAATTCATTTTATCTAATCTCGAGTAATCTACAATCAATTAATGTAAAGATAGATGAAGAGGATAAATGTATTTTATTATTATGTTCACTACCTATATCTTGGGATAATCTTATTGTTGGAATCTATGGTTCTTTTTCAGACAATTTGAATTTGGCTGCCCTCATTGCCACTCTAGTTTCAGAGGAAATGAGGAGACAAAATTCAGAGGGGTCTAAAGATGCATTGCATGTACGAGGTAGATCTAAGGAGAAAGGAAAGGACAAAAAGAAAGGTGAAAATTTCAAGTGTAAGGATCGTTCTAAGTCTAGGGAAGGTCAAAATCACCTGGTAAGAGTAGATTGAGGTGTTGGAACTATGGTAAACATGAGAATCTCAAAAAGGAATCTAAGAATAAAAAGAAAAATAATGATGGTTCCTCTATAGATAAATCCTCTAATGATGAAGCTACTGATTCTTTTATTATTTCTACTAATATTCCTTATGATGACTCTTAGTTAATAGATTCAAGTGCATACTACCACATAAATCCTCACAAGGAATGGTTTTTAGCATATTCAACTTATGATGGTGGGAAAGTTTTCCTCAGGGATAATAGCACATGGAAAATTGTAGGCCGAGGGGAGGTAAAATTGATCTTTAGTTATGGAAGGGTTAAAACACTTAAAGATGCATTGCACATTCTTGGTTTAGCTAGAAATTTAATTTCTACATCTAAAATGCATGATTAAGAAGTGCATGTTACTTTTGAAAAGAGTGGTTGTAAGTTAAGCAGAGGGAATTTGGTTTTAATCAAGGGTAATAGATGTGGCACCCTCTTTAGACTTGATGCTTCTACTTTCTGTAACTCTATTAATGTAATTGATAACTTTGTATCATGTAATTTATGGCACCATAGGATGGGTCATATTAGTGAAAAGGATCTCAAAACTCTCATAAATAAAAATATGGTTGATGGTTTGTGTTAGTGAATGGATTGGCCTTTTAGAAATATATCTTTAATTGGCAACTCTATTGCTTGTAATACACTGGGACCAACTCGCTAATAGCTTCGAAAATGTCACAATTGCATTTTTGGATTTCCTCTAAATTTTAGAGTTTTAGCTCCCTCATATAATTTAATTAATAATTAATATGCTTTTGACCAAAAAGCAATAAAGGTAGTTCTAATGACAAAAAATAGTCCCCCTTTTCCTTGCTTAATTTTGGAATAATTTGTAGTGTCAAAAAAAGGGTCCTTGAACATTTTCGCACTCGTTTGGGTCCTCCTTGTTGATTTTGGCTTAATGTTGCCTTGATTTAGCGTTATAATGTGGATAACACATTCACATTAGGTCTTGGTGCCTTGTGAACTAAAGGAATTTAATGGTGCCTTGCTAAAGCGTTGTGAAGTGTTGTAACACACTTTCACACTTCTCTAAGGCTTTATCAATTAACTAAGCATAATAAACATAATTTTAATCATGATCAACATTAATCTTGCCTTATTTGGAGTGTTGTAAACTACTCTAACACACTTTCACATTCCTCTAGGCTTTTCATTAATAAGTGGGCTTTCTTATGCTTTATATGGCCCTATTTTGCATCCACAAGCCTCATTTAGTGCATTTTTTGAGGATAATATCGACACCAATCAATAAAAAATCATAATTTAGGTGTACCTAGCTTTTGTGGCCTAGATATAGTGTCTGTGACTCATTTTCCAACTTAGGTAAATGAGTCCCACCTAGGTCTTTTTGTCCCCGATGCAAGTTTCACATATTTCTAAGCATTTTCCATTTTTGGTCCCATACATTATGTGTAATGGGACTCATTTTCCACCTTGGGTGAATGAGTCTCGTGTGACCAAAATTCAAATTTAATTCAAATTTCTAGCAGGATTTTATTCTCCTAGATCTGGTGTCAGCTTGTAGTGTTGTAATTTTGGGAATTATTGCATAATTAAGTATAAATACAAGGTTCTTTCACTCATATTCAATACCTAACATTCAAGAGATCACTTAGAGAGTTCACAAGAGAATTTGAACATTCACAAGAGATTTCAAGGCATTTCAAGGGAAAATTATCAAGCATTCAAGATCATTCTTCAAGTTCCATTCATCTTGTCAAAGGTTGCATTCTTTATGTTTGTTATTGTGCTAACAATTATCATGTACAATACATGATCAAAGCAAGCATTTCAAGAAAGATCAACATCATTCAAGATAGAGTCAAGAACCACATCCATTGCAACCATTTTTGGCATAATTGCAACACCTTATTGTAAGGGTTTGGTGAGTTGCAACATTATCTTCAGTTCATTCATCATTCTCCTTTCACATTTCTTTTCATTTCAAGGTTTAATTACCAACAAGGGGTTTGACCAAGGTGTTTCCCCTATTCACTAACTCCCCACGACATTTTCCCCTCTTCTTGTGTGTGATTTGTAGGGCTAGGTTGAAGATTTACCAAGGAGCCAAGTTGGAGAAAATTTATCAAAACCCCAAAGTTGTCAAAGCTGTCACTAAGCCTTGGAGAAGCTTGGAGAAGGTCTACAGGTCGCAGGGTGATCCCATAATAGTGGTTTACAATTTTTCCAAACTGGACACTAAAATAATTTTTTTTAACTAAATCTTCACTTTCGGGCACCTATAGCGGCTAAACCGTGAGGAATTTGAAGATGATAAAAACTAGAGTTTTGTGACATTTTTTCTGTAGATTCTAAATATAATTTTTTCAAAAAATTTGGAATTAGATTGCACTTTTTTTTCCACCTCCCTCAAATTTTTTTTTTTTTAGAAAACAACATTTTTAAAAAGTGGCGCTCACCATATAACGCATAACTTTGTTTCCATGAAGGATAAAATTCTAATTCTTTCGAATTTAGATTTGTAACTCTGATATCTAGTGCTTCCACTTGGTTAGATAGTTTTTTATTTAATGAATTTTTGATGTCAAACCAATTACAATTCAAACATAGCACGACCGTATAACGTGTAACTTTTTTTGTATGTATCAAAATTTAATTTTTCTTTTTTTGTTGGATCAAGGACTTAAATATCTGGTGCAATCATATTTTTAATTTTTATTTTTGATAATCTATTTTTTTTGACATGTGCAAAATGGAGAGCTTGATTTTCAGTGAAAAACCTACATTCACAAGAAATAAAACATAAATATAATAATCAAATTAAATTTTATTAAAATTATACTTTTTTGGAAGCTTATAATAGGGACTACATACTTACAAAAAAATAAATTTTAAATGAATTCATTTGATCCCCCAAAAGGCAAATCAAAACTTGTTTTTTATCAGCATTTTGATAGGTGTAAAGGAGACTCCGTTATAAGTATGGTTTAAAACTAGTGGGGTTCTATCCAAGGGGGCTTGGTCTAAGGTGGTTTGATCAAAACCTCTTCAATTGGAATACTTTAAATGGAACATTTCAAGGCTTAAATCATTATATTTTCTAAAAATGTGTGATTTCAACAAAAATCAGGATCTCCCAAAAATTGTAAACCACTATTGTGGCAGCACCCCACAATTTGTAGTTTCAGATCCGAAAATCAGTCAAAAAGAGTAGAGCAGACTGAGAGGCAAAAAATCTAGTTAATAAATTCCAAAAAATTAGAAGTGGATTGATTCACCACTATTGGAAAATGAGTCACACTATACAGGCTTGACAAATATTTTATAGATCTGGATACCCTTTTGGCTGAAACTTATTCCTGCACATTTTCTTAGAAACTGGATTGATTCACCCAACTTGGTGAATGAGTCCTAGTTAGCATCAATAATGGATTTTTTAGTGATCCATACCTCCATCCTATCTTCTTTAGTCTTCCAAGTGCACACTTTCAATTTAATAGCTTTATGTTACATTTTGTTCACTTGGTTTTCCATTTCATTGCCTTTTCCAAGTTTACACTTGGTGGTGAACCCCTTATTAGAGATCATTCAACCCCTAGAACAACCCTTTTCCATATTTCAATCTCCCTTGCATTGAAATCTTAAGGGTTGGTTATTGAGTGAAGAGTAATGAAATAGCCTCTCTCCTTTTAGGTCCAAAAACCCTAGAAGTGAAAGAGAGACCCCCTTCTTTTCATCCTTTCATTTTTTTGAACCTACATTTAGATCATCATAATTATGATTTGGAGTGCATTTACATCCTAGATTTAGCTTGCATTAACATTGCATTAGGCTTTGTATAGGTTAATTTGCATTCTAGGGTTTCAAAATTTTCATTAGTGGAAAGCTTATTTAGCTTGCATTGTTGCATCTAATTTCATTGAAAAATCAATAAAATTCTACATTTGTATCAGAAAACATAAAAAGCATAAAATTCAATTCAAAAATTTAGAAAATTTTCAAAAAATAGTACCTAGACTCATTTGCCACCTAGGGAAAATCAACCCCTTTGCATATTTTCTACTGCATTTTCTAGCATTTATAGTTCATTTTCTAAGTTTTTGTTTGTTGTTTCTACATTTTTGTTTCATTTTTTAGAATTTCAGTTATAATCATTTCATTGTTCTTAGCTTACATTGCATTTGCATTCACCCCACATTTGGTAGCCTTTGCATGAGTGTTTGGTGTCCTACTACTAATAGCATGGTGAGAAGAAGTTTGAAACTCATGTCATCCCGCAAGTAAACATAACTCAAATTCATGAGGACATAGCAAACTTAAAACATCATATAATCCTTGAAAACATTTCAACCACTACAATCCTTACCATAGAAAACATTCATCGCATGCTTGAAAGTGAAGATGGCCTTGACCTTGTGAAAAATATAGTTACAATCTTTGGAAAACATATTCCCTCAACCACTAGTTGTCTTTTGTAAACAAACAATGTTACAAGTCAAGGAGGAACTCAAATTCCTCCTCCCACAAAAATTGCATCAGTACCTACCTGCACCAACCCTCAAGTCACAAAAACAATGCAACAAGTTAGTAATGTGATTCCTTCCCTGGGTATTCCTGCTAGCATCCCTAGTTCCTATGTAACATTGCAAGTTATATCTCCTACCTTACCATATATAAGAATTCCATTCACTTTCCCAACAACCACATACACTCCATAACCACTTTCACTTCCATCTCATAACACAAGCAATGACCCTCTCTTAACACAACTTTTCCAAACTGTTTCATCCCTTCAAAATCAAATTTCCACCATAAACTAAAATCAAAATCAGTCCATTGTCCTTGGAAATATTACAGACACTGATGCCACAATGTGTAGATGTGCCTAGATTTGAGAAATATGGAGGGAAGGGATATCCTTCTAACCATCTTAATGTCTACACTGCCTTATGTAGTATCTTTGTCCTTGACAATAAACTGTTGGTAAAAAAAAATTCTAGGTATTTGAAATATACTGCCTTGGAATGGTTCTCTTTACCAAACAACTCAATTTGTTCATTCAATGAACTTTTTGAGGCATTTGTAAACCATTTCCAAGTGCATATGACTCCCAAGATGACCTTAGCTAATTTGATGAGATGCAAGCAAAAAGATGAAGAAAAGATAATTGATTTTATCTCATGCTATCAATCGCTTTATTCCCAAATCGATGTCAAGGTCCCTAACCCACACCTTCAAAATATGTTCATAGAAAATTTGCAAAGCAAAATCCAATAGAAGTTGACTATGATGATATTCCCATCCTTCATGCACCTGTGCATTTCCCTCCGTGATTATTAAAATTTGGTTAGCAGTCGAGATACAAGGTCCACTTCTAGCTGAATTGAGAGATCCGAGCTCCCAAACCAAAACAATGCCCAACCTTTTAGAAAAAAAAAAAAGGATTCCTTCAATTCAATCGCCCTCAACAAAAATCTCAAAAGAACCAAGTAGTTGTTGTCAAATCCACGTTCCCCTTTAGTTATGGAGAACCCAAAAGACAATTCACTCCCTTGCCCGATACCCTTCATAACACAATGTCCCAGCTTCTAGAACAACAAATGATTACCTTTACACTCGTCAATACACTTGACCCTAATAATACTTTACCCTCGAGCTTTAAATCAAATGCTTATTTCCACTATTATCAACAAAATGGACATGACACAAAACATTGCAAGCGTCTTAAACATCTTGTGCAAGACCTCATTGATTTCGACGGTCTATGCATTGGAGGTGATAGTGATCAAGGAAATAAGTTTGTTGCCCCTCCTAACCAAAATTTGCAAATTTTTACCAACCCAATGCCCAAACATAGTATTTCGTTTGTCAAAGCAAGCGAAACTACAAAGAATGATGTGATGAATGTTGATACAAATGATGAAAACAATGATTCTATTTTAAATCATGCTATCAATGTCAATTCTATAGATGAAATAGTAGGGACGATAGACGTCATCCCTCATAAGGGCTGACCTAAGAATTCTATTGAAATTGGTTTCTCTTCTAAGGATATACTTAAACATTTTCCCCGTGGTCCTCTCTACATAGCCAGTCGTATCTAGGACAAGCCCACTAATGGGATATTAATAGATCCTGCCTATGGAGAGAATGTGATCACCGAGGAATTTTTACTTTTGCATGAACTTTATCAAGATGAATATAATAAATTGAAAGCATGGATCAAGACACACAATGGGTTTTCTTTCCCTATGATAGGATCAATCACCATACCATTACAAATAGGACCAAAAACATTAGATGTCACATTCTCCATGATCTCACAGTCAGACCAATTTTGTGTGAAGCAAGGCCATCCATGGCTTCACTCCATGAAATTTGTATCTTCGGTTGTGCATAAATGTTTAAATTTTCCCTTTGACAATGAAATATTCACTATCCACCATAACAGCTTTAACCCCTTGTCTTCCAAAAGAAACTTTACCCTAGATGCCTTTTGGCCTGAACCAGTGGAACCTATAAAACCTCGAGAAGACTTCTTTTTCTTGTCCTATCAAAATTTCAAGGAAAAGAAGATAGCCAAACTGTCTCTCCAAAACATGTCCTCATCAACCTCTCAACCTACCATCCTTGACGAAACCTTGCTTGAACCTAAACAAGAACCAAATAATCAAGACCAATTGAAAATAGAGACTTCACCTACATCCTACAAATGACCAAGAGACAATGAAACCAACCTCGTAACACCTCCTTGAATAAAACAAGTTTACAAATCCAAAGAGAAAGTGGCCAAACAATCTCATGTGGTTTCTTTCATTCCTCCCCTTAGGGAAGAAAAGAAACCTATGGTTGATCAACCCGCTCCTACACAAATGCAACTTGAGAACAAAACTAGAAGAAATAGAGGTGCTAGAGAGCATAGGTGTCGACATCATGTCCTTGCTCGCAAGTTACATGAAGAATTAAACAAAGAAAATCAAGATCAAAACTTGACTAAAGCAATGCACGATGTCCCTCCTCCCCAACCAAAGCAAGACAATTCAATGCAACCTCCACAATAGGAGTTGAAATCTTCCATGGACATTATCATTCAACCTCCAGTTGTGATCAACTTAGATGATGATGACGAGGTTGCTAAAATCAACGAAGAGGTGCATAATGAACCTAATTAATACATTATTTTACTCTTCAACGAGCTTAAATGACAAATCTCTTATAAAGAGTGTTGAACTTGGTGCTTCTCCTAGTTCGACACTTGCTCTTGTCCCTTTGGCTAGTTTCATGCCTTTGGTATAACATAACATGATAGGGAGGCAGATGACTTACTCATAGGTTGACTCGCATTTTACTTACTAGTCTTTTGCATTATTTCATTTTTCTTTTTTTTTTGTGATTGCATGTGCATAATGTGATCCCCCGTGATGTTCTATTTGATATTATCTCTTTTTGTGACATTCCTCTATTTGTACCTTCATTCTTCTCTATGCCATGCATCTCTTTCACTTTTTATCCTGTGTTTCCTTTTCGGGATGATGCAAAGCATCGAGACACCCTATGTCTCTTCCATGTTTACCTAAAAGGATTTTTCTTTTCTTTCACCTTTTCATTTATCTTTTTCATTTGTCTTGTGTTTTCCTTTTGGGGATGACGCAAGGCGTCGAGACACCCTGTGTCTTCCATGTTGACCCAAAAGGATTTTATTTTTCCTTTTTTTTTCCATTTCAATTTCTTTTTTTCATTTGTGTTTTGTTTCCCTTTTGGGGATGACACAAGGCGTCGAGACACCCTATGTATCTTCCATGTTGACCCAAGAGGTTTTTATTTGTTTTCGCTCTCTTTGTGTCATTCTTCCAATTCTATTTGTATTTGGGGGATGATGAGAGTTCCAAGCTCTCTAAAAATATTGTAGCAAAGAACATATTGACCCCAAATCCATAGATCCCTTATGTGTTTGGTGTTTTCATTTTGGGGGCAACCCCTCCCTCTTCTTTTTTTCTCTTGCATGATGCAACTTTACTCAGAAAAATATGACTTGGCATAGGACTTTCCAAGTTAGCTCTCATGCCTTTCTTGATTGCATTTTTCATTTGCTACTTTAAAGTAATTGCTCATAGTACAATGTTTAGCAATTTCTTTAAAGTGGAGGCATACATTGGCATTATTCTTTTGCATTTTCATTTTTCTCGATTCTTAGTGCAACTTTCTTACTTCATACGATGCATTTGTTGCTTTGTGGATGACATCGGGTGTAATTTCCCTTAGGAGCGTGATCTCTCTTAGCATATTGCATTCCTCTTAGTGGCTTGATGCGACATATTGCATCCCCTAAGTTGTGAATTCTCTATTCTCTGATTGGTCCTCTCTTGGAGATATTAGGCACAATTTTCCCTAAGTTAAAGACCTCACATGAACTAAGAAAGACTCCTTTGAACATTTCAATTTTTTTTTGTTGTTATATGGCACCTTGCATAACACAGCTTGCATGCCTGTCATGCCATCATGTTTTTTCATGAGCTCCAATCGTACAAAGTTTTGCTTGCTTCATGACTTTCATGAACTAAGTTAAAGACCTCACATGAACTAAGAAAGACTCCTTTGAACATTTCCTTTTTTTTTGTTGTTATATGGCACCTTGCATAACACAGCTTGCATGCCTGTCATGCCATCATGTTTGTTCATGAGCTCCAAGCATACAAAGTTTTTCTTGCTTCATGACTTAGCTCAAAAATCATTTTTGTGTGGCACCT
Organism: Sequoia sempervirens; assembly: GCA_007258455.2. Lineage (NCBI taxonomy): Eukaryota > Viridiplantae > Streptophyta > Pinopsida > Cupressales > Cupressaceae > Sequoia > Sequoia sempervirens. Next base: position 12,302 of record VDFB02014584.1, on the reverse strand, counting down.
TATTAAAGTTATCAGGAGGTATAACTTTGGTATGGTTCCAGTAGGAAGCCAAATATGAGGAATGAATTTCCCCATAGCCACTTGCATGTGTGTGAGTGCATACCAGCCATGAGTGTATGTTTCGCACCTTTTAGTACTTCTCATCCATTGGACAGCCAGGAGTTCCATCGTCTCAGAGTGAGTATGCGTTTTCAGAAAAATAGCCTAGATCTGATCCACATCGTGATGGACAAACGATCCAATCTTGATCCAATTCTTTTATTTTCTTCTCTTTCTCTTTCTTCTTTGGCAGTGTATGCTTGGACTTGTCATTGTTCTTTATATCATTTTCATGTGCATTCCTTTGTGCTTATGTTGGTTTGCCATGGGATCTTGCTCCTAGGTGCTTGTTCACCCCTCTTGATTGTTGTCATCTAATCTTGCTAGCATTGGTTCATTGGAACCCCTCTTGGTGTGTGTTTGTCTACGTTAGTGCGAGTTTGAAGCAGGTTCATCCTCTCACTAAAGTAGGGGCTAAATGTAGTGTCAAAAAAAGGGTCCTTTGACATTTTCGCACTCGTTTGGGTATTCCTTGTGTATTTTGGATTAATTTTGCCTTGATTTAGTGTTGTAATGTGGATAATGTGAAGCATTTTTTCCTTAATCATTTTTTATTTTTGGATTTTATATGTTTTTGGCTTCAGAAGTGTTCACGCTCAAAAGAAAGTTGTTCGAAAAGGTGTGCAACGTGCCACATGGTGGCTATGCGACTTTCATTTATCACCTTCCTTTTGGGAGAGAGCCAAGATAGGTGTCAACTCAGTAGAGATATTCTCAACGATGATTTTCACTAAGTCTAAGAATCCCCACCTGTTTGACACGTCATCTCTTCGTTGTAGGTAGTTTGTGCTTTTATATAGCAATCTCTTTTGGAGTGTGTTGGAGCTTGCTAGGTTTCTTTTGGCTTTAAGGATGGAAACTTTGAGTTGATGTTGTTGAGCCATTTGATTGGTCAACTAGAATTTTTCCAGGTTGTTTTCTGGGATCTTATCATTTTTAGATACGATCTTTGCTAAATATCTAAAGGGAATTAATGTGGCAGTTGAGAATTGATGAGAAAAGATTTCCATGACCTAATTTAATATCTACGATAAGATCATGAGCTATCAAATGCCTACATCTGGCAGCAATTAATTCTAGAATTTGGCAATGGTCTTCTCTTTTTTCAGCTATAAATGGGAGGTGGCAACATAAAAGGAGTTTTTTCCTAAAAAGTTCCAAGTTTTAGTTTCCTTTTCTGAGGAAAAGTTTCATTAGTTTTCTAAAGTTATGGAACTATTTTCAAAAGTAGAATTAGCAAAACTTCTTTTCTCTTGCATGTTATATTGGTTATGGTCAAACAATTATCGGATTGGCATCCGACCTATGTTTTAAAGTTCATATAATATTCAAGCACGAACTATTTAGAAAAAATCTTTGAGACTGTGCAAAATATGGCCTTTATCAAGTTCTTTCTTTATGTTTTTGTTCATAATGAAACATTGTGTTAAGTTGAATTCAAATCATTTGAGTAGTTGATTTCCATGCTATAGGCTTATATGGTAGGATAATAACCTGTGAAAATTGGACTATGTCGCTGAACTTCTCTATTTTTCTGAAGGGTTGTTGTTTTGTTATATTATGTTGTAAGAACAGAGAGGGTTTATTCAATTTTGAATTTTTTTTGTTAACCTTGGAAATATTTATGTTTGATTGGACCTTAATGAATAGTGCCTGCAAGGATATTTGAAAAACTGCACTATGCTTGTATATAGCCTTTGTTATTTGTTCTCTTCCTAATAATGAAGGGTTGTGGTGTTCTGTGTCTAATATATCATTCAAAGGAAAGATTGGGTTTAAAATGTTGTAAAATGTTTGGGGGTGCTACCACAATAATGGGTAACACTTTTTGGGACATCTTGATTTTTGCCTAAAATCACATATTTTTGGAAAATATAATGATTTAAGCCTTTAAAGGTTCCATTTAAATGATTTTAATTAAAAAGGATTTGATCAAATCCCCTTAGATCAAACCCACTTGGATAGAACCCCGTTAGTTTTAAACCATACCTATAATGGAGTCTCCTCTACACCTATCAAAATGCTGATAAAAATTCACTTTTGATTTACCTTCTGGGAGATCAAATGAATTCATTTAAATTTTATGTTTTTTAAGTATGTATAACTTATTATAAGCTTCCCAAAAAGTATAATTTTAAATATATTTAATTTGATTATTATATTTATTTTTTATTTCTTGTGAATGTAGGTTTTTCAATCAACATCAAGTTCTTTCTTTCACACATTGAAAATAGGGAAATAGAGAAAATAATTTCTTAAAAATACATGTGCACTAGGTATTGATGTCCTTATTCCAACAACAAAAAGAATAAGTTAACTCAAATGCATATAAAAAAGGTTATGTGTTCCGAAGTACACCTCTATCCAAATTATAATTATTCTGACTTGGAAAACTAATTAAAAAAAAAAATGTAACAAAAAATTATGAAAAAATATCTATGCACTAGATATTGGTGTGACAAATCTTTATTTTAAAAATTAGAATTGTATCCTTTCTATAAAAAAAGTAATGCGGTAAAAAGTAAACATCACTTTTTAAAAATATTGTTTAGTAGAAAAAATAAGTTATTAAAATTTACATAAAAGGATTCACAATCTTTTTTTAAATTTTTTTTAAAAAATATAATTAGAATCTACACACAAAATATCACAAATCACTAGTTTGATTCATCTTCAAATTCTTAACGGTTTAGCTGCGATAGGTGTAAGAAAGTGAAGATTTGGTGAAAAATGCTAATTTCAATGTCAAGTTTGGCCAAAAGGTGTAACCCATTATTGTGGGATCACCCTTGGCGCATCACCATTTTTATGTTTTATGTTTACATTTTCTTCTACCCTTTTCTCCAAAACTCAGAGAAGAGCTGGATTTCCATAAAAATGTGGACACAAAAAAAGTAACACTTCTACTTTTTCTCATGTTCAAGCCCTCCTTGTGGACTTTGGCTTGATTTTTCCTAGCTTTAATGTGGTAATGTTTTCAACACATTCACATTAGGTCTTGGACCCTTGTGAATCATTAAGACTTTTGGGATGTCTTGTAAAAGTGTTGTGAAGTGTTGTAACCCACTTTCACACTTTTCTAGAACCCTTTCATTATAATTCACTTAAATAACCTCTTTTTATCACTTACCAAGATTTATTTCAAAGTGTTGTAAAGAGTTGTAAGAAACTCTCACGCTTTTCTAGACTTTTCATCACTAATTCAACCCTTTCTTACATTTAAATAACCCCTTAATTCAATTTCCGACCATACTTAAGTGTTATTTTTCAAGAAATAATAGAAAATAAAGTATAAATAAAGGGTTTTTTTATCTCATTAAAAACCCCCATTCATTCAATCATTCATTTACCTAATCATTGAAGCAATCAAGCACTCTAAGCATAATCAAGTCATCCATTGGAGCACTTTGTCGCATATCTTTAGAATTTCACATCAAGGGTTTGGTAGGGTTATGACATTGCCTGTTTTTTATTTATCACTCTCCATATTTCATTTCATTTAATAGGTTTTGATTACCAAATTGTGGTTTGACCAAGACAAACCCCTATACTCTATCCCTTAACCCTTTTTCCCCTATTTACATGTGTGTTTGCAAATCTTGTATGCATATTTTTCAAGGAGAAAGGTATTAAAAATGTGTTACAAAGTCATCAAAGCCCTAATTGAAGCTTCAAAACCACTTTCAACCCATTTTCTGTAGATTTAGATTCAGACACCTATCAGGAAGAGAAGTGCAGACCGAGAGCTACAAAAATTTTCCCCAAATTTCCTGAAATTCCCAGGTGGAATAAGTCACCATCTATGGTGAATTAGTCCAATTTCCAGGCCTAAAAATTGATTTTCACATTTCGGGATACCCATTTGGCAGAACCTGTTCCGACAGATTTTCCCTGAAACTGGACTAAGTCACCCAACTTGGCACAAGTGTCCCAGTCAGCATTTCCAGTCAATTCTGTAGGATTCCAGAGCCTCTTTGCATTAGAATTCATATTCTAGGTGCACCCCTCCAATTTTTTTTAATTCTTTCATCATTTACTTGCATTCTTAGGTGTTTTTGCATACCCTACTGTGTTTTCCAACACTTTGCATTTCTTTGGTTTAGCATTAATAATCATATTTTCTTTTTAGTTTTCTGCATTTAGACATCATCTTTAGGTTGAATACATCTATCATTATAGTAATCTTGAGTGTTTACATTGCATTTTGGCCCATACCTCTCTCCTTTTAGGTGAAAAACCCTAAAAGTGCAAGAGAGCATTAGGGTGCCAAAATCTTTGTTTACATTTTGGTGAATCCAACTTTTGAAAAATTTTCTTTTAATTTCACTTGAATTTTCATCCTAGGTTTAACTTGCATCAAAACAGCATTAGGTTTTGCATTGTTTAAATTGCATCCTAGGGTTTTAAAAAAATTGCATTAGTGAAAAGCTCATATAGCTTGCATTTTTGCATTTTATTCCATCAGAAAAACATAAAAACATAAAATTGCATTCAATTTTTTTGAAAAAACTCAAAAAAATCATCACTGGGACTAATTCGCCACATTGGGCGGCTTAGTTCGTTTGCATTGTAATTTTTGGCATTTTCTAGGCATTTTCTGCATTTCAATTTTCTATTATTGTCTTCTGTCATACTTTCTAGATTTTCTATTTATTGTATTTAGTTTGCTTTCATCATGGCTTTCTGCTTTAACATGTTTTGGATGTCATTAATTTTTTTAGTAGACATGTCAAATTGTTCCTTTGGAACTAATCCTATTGACCTTGAGATTCTTCATGCTCCATCAACTCCTCATGAATGTCCTCATGCTATTGACATCATTGAAGAAGATGATGATAACATGAATAAGTTCTTAAATGAATGCCTTGACAACCTTGAAGCTAATGCGTCCTTTTATCCATCCATGAAAAAACAAGATCTTCCTACAGTCTCACCTCCCAATATGTTTGGTTACCTACATCCTGAAACAAACGAAGGACCTAAGTTCCCTCCAATAGGTGGACCTAGTTCCTCTAAACAAATACCTCCTCAACTATTCTATGATAACAAAGTCACTAGTAATCCAATCAACCTTGAAGAAACTTATGGCAAAGGTTTTACCATCTTAAGCAAACAAGGGTGTGACACAACAAATGAACATAACATTGATCAACGTTTAGAACAACATCGACAAGATGAAAACACAAGGTTAGGATATCAAGATCCTCCTTAGGACAACAAGCCCCCTTTTCAATATTGGAGACTCTGTGATGATGGTACAATGATCTTTGATTCCCCTCCTGATTTGAATGTCCTCCTTCCACGTGAACAACCCTTACATGATTCTAATGACAAGGATGATAGGATCCCCATGGGTCATCTTCCTCGTTTAATTCATGAAAAAGGTGAATCTAGTAAACGCAAATGACCTTACAAATTGAAAAAACTAAATTTTCCTCTTCATCCACCACCTGAATGTGAAAGGAAACTCCAAATGCTTTTAAACAGAGGTATTATCCTATTACTTCCTATGAAAAGGTTGGTAATCCATCCTAAATATTCCAATATACCTTATTGTAAATACCATCATGTTCTTGGAGACCACAATGATGAGTGTTGAACATTGATTGCTATCCTACTATCCCATACTACACTTTCCCACACCTCATCATGCTATAGTTGTAGAATCTTCCATTTTCACTATTGCATGACCTTTCTCATCACTTATCTTGGCTCATTCTTATCTTGCACTAAGTGGGGGCATGAAGTTGCTAGCCTTGTCCTAGTAAGGAATTTGTCATTGTCCCCTAGCTGTGTTATTCACCTTCCGCTTATACCAATTGAGATTAGGAGGCAGATGACTTGCATTTTCCTTACTAGTCTTTTGTAATTTATTTTTCCTTTTTCTTGTGTATGTGTGTATCGTGTTCCCCCTATAATGTAATGTTTCATGTTCTCTCTCTTTGTACAATTCCTCTATTTGTCCCTTCATTCTTCTATATGTTGTACATCGCTTTCACCTTTTGTTTTGTGTTTTCCTTTTGGGGATGACGCAAAGCGTTGAGACATCCTATGTCTCTTCCATGTTGACCCAAAAGGTCTTTCTCTTTTCTTTTTCAATTTCCTTTTGGGGATGGTCCAAGACATTGAGACCGAAATGTCTCCTTCATGTTGACCCAAAAGCTTTTCCTTTTTCTTTCTAATTTTTGTTTTCTTTTTGCTTGTACTTTCCCTTTGGGGATGATGCAAGGTATTGAGACTGAAATGTCTCCTTCATGTTGAACCAAAAGCTTTTCCTTTTTCTTTCGCATTTTTGTTTTCTTTTTGTTTGTGTTTTCCTTTGGGGATGACATAGAGCATTGATACATCCAATGTCTCTTCCATGATTGACCCAAAAAATATTTTTATTTTTCTTTTGTTTTTGCTCTCTTTGTGTCATTCTTCCAGTTCTATGTATTCGTGGAATGATGATAGTACAAACCTCTTTAATCAAAACATTGCAGCAATGAACATACTGACCCAAAATCTATAGATCCCTATGTGTTTGGTGTTCTCATTTTGGGGGCAACCCCTTTATTTTCTTTCTTTTTTCCTTTCACATGATTTAGCCTTACTCAGAAATGTATGACTTGGTGTAGGGGATTTCCAAGTTGGCTCTCATGTCTTATTTCTTTTTGCATTTTTCATTTGCTACTTTAAAGTAATTTCTCACAGAACGGTGTGTAGAAATTCCTTTAAAGTGGGGGCATACATTGGCATTATTCATTTGAATTTTCCTTTTCTTGGTTCTTAGTGCAGCCTTGTTACATTATACGATGCGTTTGTCACTTTGTGGATGACATTGGGTATAGTGTCCCTCATGAGCGTGATCTCTCTTAGCATATTGCATTCCTCTTACGGCCTGATGAAGCATTGCATTCATAAGTTGTGAATTTTCTATTCTTTGATTGGTCCTCTCTTGGAGACATTAGACATAATTTTCCCTAAGTTAAAAACCTCACATGAACTAAACAGGACTCCTTTGAACATCTTTTACATTTTGCATTTATTATATGGCCACCTTGCATAACACAGCTTGCATGCCTATAGTGTCATTTTATTTGTTCATGAGTTCTAAGCATACGAAGCTTTGCTTATCTCACAAAACACAAAACGACATTTTTTCTTTGTGGCACCTTATTAAAGTCACCAGGAGGTATAACTTTAGTATGGTTGAGTGGGAAAGCCCATTCTGAGGCATAACTTTTCCCCGTAGCCACCTTGTGGATTTCTCACCCCGTGGACAACCAAAATTTTCATGGCCCCAAAGTGAGTATGTTGTGGATTTCTCACCCCGTGAACAACCAAAATTTTTGTGGCCCCAGAGTTAGTATGTTGTGAATTTCTCAACCTGTGGACAACTAGAAGTTCCCTGGCCCTAGAAGTGAGTATTCTTGGGCATTCTCACCTGGCGGAAAGTCATGAGTTTCATCATCCCAAAGTGAGTATGTATTTTCTTCCCAAACAAATAAGCCTAGATCTAATCCACAACGATCTAGAAAAATGATCGAAGCTTGATCTGACTTTCCTGTCTTAATTATTTTTCATCACTTTCATGTGTGTTCCTTTGTGCTTATGATTGGTTTGTCATGGGATCTTGATCCTGGGGGCTTGATCATCCCTCTTGATTATTGTTGTCTCATCTTACCAAGCATTAGTGCATTTGATCCCCTCTTGGTTGCATGATTGGCTACTTTAGTGTGAGTTTGAAGCAGGTTCATCCTCTCACTAAAGTGGGGAATAACTATGGACATAGAAAAAGTAATCCTTCTACTATTTCTCATGTTTAGGCCCTCCTTGTGGACTTTGGCTTGATTTTTCCTAGATTTAATCTGGTAATGTGGTCAACACATTCACATTAGGTCTTGGACCCTTGTGAATCATTAAGACTTTTGGGATGTCTTGTAAAAGTGTTGTGAAGTGTTGTAACCCACTTTCACACTTTTCTTGAACGCTTTCATTATAATTCACTTAAATAACCTCTTTTTACCACTTCCCAAGTCTTATTTCAAAGTGTTGTGAAGAGTTGTAAGAAACTTTCACGCTTTTCTAGACTTGTTGCTAATTCAACACTTTCTTATGTTTAAATGACCCCTTAATGCACTTTCCAGCCATACTTAAGTGTGTTTTTGAGGAGATTTCCCTTAAACAACATTACATGCACTTTAATTCCCGACACCTAGTAAAATTTCCCTAGTGGGACTAAGTCGCCACTTGGGGTGACTTAATCCCACTAAGCAAAAAAATAAAAATAATTTCAATTTTCTAGCAAGATTTGATTCTCTTACACTTGAGATTGGCCTGTGATGTGTTATTTTTGAGAAATAATAGAAAATAAAGTATAAATAAAGGATTTTTCATCTCATTTTAAACCCCCATTCATTTACCTAATCATTCAAGCAATCAAGCACTCTAAGCGTAATGAAGTCATCCATTGGAGCACTTCATTGCATATCTTTAGAATTTCACATCAACGGTTTGGTAAGTTTATGACATTGCATGTTTTTTATTCATCACTCTCTTCATATTTCATTTCATTTCATAGGGTTTGACCAAGGCAAACCCCTATACTCTAATCCTTAACCCTTTTTCCCCTCTTTGCATGTGTGTTTATAGATCTTGTATGCGAATTTGTCAAGGAGAAAGGTATTACAAAGGTGTTACAAAGTCATCAAAGTTAACAAAGCCCTAATTGAAGCTTGGAGACCACTTTCAACCTATTTTTTGCAGATTCAGATTTGGACACCTGTCAAGAAGAGAAGTGCAGACTAAGAGCTACAGAATTCTACCCCAAATTTCATGAAATTCCCAGGTGGAATAAGTCACCATCTGTGACAAATTAGTCCCACTACCAGGCCTAAAATTTATTTTCATATTTCTGGATACCCATTTGGCAAATTCTTATTCTAGAAGATTTTCCCCAAAATTGGACTAAGTCGCCCAGCTTGGCACAAGTGTCCCAGTCAGTATTTCTAGTCAATTCTATAGGATTCCAGATCCTTTCTGCATCATAATTGATATTCTAGGTGCACCTCTCGAATTCTATTTTATTCTTTCATCATTTACTTGCATTCTTAGGTGTTTTTGCATACCCTACTATGTTTTCCAACACTTTGCATTTCTTTAGTTTAGCATTAATAATCATCTTTTCTTTTCATTTTGTTGCATTTAGACATCATATTTAGGCATATTGCATCTATCATTACATTAATCTTGAGTGTTTACATTGTAATTTAGCCCATACTTCTCTCCTTTTAGGTGAAAAACCCTAGAAGTGCAAGAGATCATTAGGGTGCCAAAATATTTGTTTACAAAAAACTCGGAGGTATTCAGTGAGATGCAAATCAATCCCCCACTCGCTAAATTTCCCATAAGGTTGTTAGAGAGGCCCAAGCTTTGATGATCAACAATACTTTTTCTGGAACGCCCACTGGGACACGAAGTTCTTTGAACGCTTGATTAGAAGTCAAAAATATTTCTTAAATCAAGTCAAGGAAAGAAGCTAGAAATTTCATGCGCAGAGTCCAAACAAGAGCATCCTCAAGAGGCCATTTCTGGTACTCCCAATTACCTGCCTCGGTATTTAGGAGAAGAAGACTTGCAAGTTTTGTATCACCTGTAAGGAGTAATAGAGCAAGGAGTGAGAGCCTAGAATCGAGAGCCTTATTTACTCCACCTAGAGGCTGAACTTTCCAAACCAAAATACCAGTATACCCAATTCATAGGAATCTATTATGCATGGCTCATATAGCTACCCCTACTCCTAGAAATTTCGTAACCTAGGATAATGGTAGTCCGCTACAACCACCTATGCCCCCAGGCGTATGGCCTCCCATACCCGCTAATGCCCTCAAGGCTATTCCAAAATTTCCCAAAGAAGACTTCAAAACCCCCTCTGAACACCTTCAAGATATAGCAAAGGTATGTAGGGTACATAACATAGGAGAGGAAAATATTTCTCTTAGGTTGTTAGCCACCTCTTTTAAAGGAAAGGCTCAAGATTGGTATCGATCTTTGGCCTCTGGTTCTATCTACTCCTGGGATCAACTCGAAGAGAGGTTGTTCGAATGCTTCTTAGAGAAGGGAGATCTTTCTTCATTGCTACATCAACTAATCATCATCAAAAGAGCCCCGCAAGAGGCCATGAGCAACTTCAACACCAGGTTTGATAAAACTTGGAAAAGACTCCCCGTGATTGCTCAACCTCCAGCTGTGATTGCATTTATGTTGTACCTGAAGTATTTCAATTCAGATATCGCAGTGATGATAACCTCCATGGGAGGGGATATCTTACCCGATGCATACGAGTTGGTTGTGCGCACAAAAAATAGTTTGATCAATGCTCGGAAGCTTCCACCATGACCTCTGATGCATGTTTTTGTAGAAATCTCTGGTAGTCCTTGGGAAGAAGCTACTCCACACACTTCTGCTACACAACTGACAACATCCACTATGTTGCAATCCATGTACATGTACCCCGCCGCACAACCTAGCATGTTAGGCCCTTCTTTTGTAGCAACGAACATCAACGACATGAAGTGTCTCATATGGACTTTCACTAACAAGTTGGTTCTCATCAAATGACAACAAGAAACACCTCTAAACCAAACAACTCAAACCTATGGTGGAAGCATGCTATCCTATCAAAAAAATGCATACCAAGGACCCTCCAGAGGAGGAGGTCAACAAACGATGTCTGCAAACCAGATAGTTCTAGTCACTATGCCACTTTAGGCAGTGAAGGAAAACCAGAGTAAATAGTTAATCTTAGGCTAGAACAATCTGGTAAAAGATGAGAATGTATGGTGCTTCCCATGTAACGATAGTCATATGACCTAAAATTGTCTGAGGGGAATATGCAACATAGGATAGCAAAACAAACAAACAAGGGTGCGCTCTTGAATGCAGATGAATATGAGTCTTCCAAAATGGAAAATGCCCGCTTCAGAGCACAAATGCAAGGAATGTACTTGGAGAAAGAATTGGATATTGTGCCTAATCAAGCACTATTTTCATGGATGGAGAAAGAAGATGTGGTATTCGTGAATGAAGCTTTGATAAATAGTACTCCACAAGTACAACCAGACTACAATGCAATATCCAAAAGAAGGTTCACAGGTGAATACATGCAACAAGCTCTACCGCGTCCTCAGCCATGATAACTGCCACCATAAGAAAATCAGGCCCTGCTTGTCATCAACCAACCTACTTAGAAACCACAAAATCCATTGTTTCCGATGAAGGAGACAGACAAGATACCAAGCCCATTCATGACAGATCATTTTCCTCTGAAGAGGAGAGAGATATCACTATTTAAGTCTAAGGTCTACCCATTCAGAACGCTCATGTGGTTGAACAATTAAAGAAGGCATTTTCTAATGTATCTCTATGGGATATCATATCCATTCATGAACAAAAGAAATTGCTTTAGGAAGCATTAAATAATGAAGAACAAATACTACAAACATATGCAATTCCATTGTGTAATCAAAGTAAAGATGCAGTACTTGCGTCAAAACCTCAATCTTTGAAAGTCGTAGCTTTTGTGAATGAAGTGAACAATGCAAAAGAGAAAGAGGTAAGCATGCCAAATCCCACACCTTTCTTTTTAACACTTATTGTGGGAGATAATATTTTGCATAATAACATGATTGATTCGGGGGTTAGCACAACAGTCATGCCAAAACAAGTGGTCGCTGCCTTGAAACTTAAGTATGAGCCCCTTGAGAAGGGAATCATGCAATTAGATGGGAAGAAGGTTCAAACCTTTGGTCAGATAAAAGATTTATCTTTAACCCTCTTCTCATGTTCAATCCAAATAGTCACACAAGAAATAGTGGTGATAAACATTCCCATGGTCTTCAAAATGTGTCTTTCAAGAGATTTCAACATGAAGATTGGCGGGTGTTTGGCACTCGATTAGTCCCACCTAATATTGAGAACCAAGCATAGGGCGAAGATGAAGATTTTGTTTGAATATTTGCATCCTGAACACATAGTAGACAATGTAGTCCTATGCTTTGAAGCAACACATACCTCTTTCTCACAAAGGGAGAGATGTTGTGTAGACATGTTGGAAGATGAAGAAGACACGAGTGATCAGATCCTAAAGAAGAGGTGCTCTTTAGCCAATTCATCGACTCCAACCCATTCAACAACTTTCATGTGATGGGAGTATGCACTTA
>VDFB02014583.1:124062-137761 GCA_007258455.2 Sequoia sempervirens | reverse complement strand
TATGTCTACATGGTTAGCTTTGCAAAGTGAAAAAGGAAGAATCCTTTGGTTAAGTTCTAAATGCAATCAAGTTTAACCTAATGGGTATCCCATGCAATGTTAATCTAGCTATGAAGCATGGATTCAAATGGCACTTAGTTGACAAAATAACTAATGAGCATAAACTATTCAAGTCATTTAGAAGCATTATCAAAATCAAGCACTAAAAGGGTAGCATTTGATGGGTTAGAAAATAACATTCCTCGTGGAAGACTTTTAGCACAAACTTGCATGGCTTCTTCAATGGTACTATGGCTTGCTTCAACTCCTATCGATTTGACAATAACAATCAAAGTGAAAGAATTGGATGCCATTAAAAATAGACAACCTTAAGAATGAAAAGCCCTAATACTAACATAATAAATGTAGGCAATAATAATGTTAGGAATAGGATCGCAAAGCAATATACAATAAAATGAATGCAAAAATAAAATATAAAATAACACAAAAGCACAAAGATAGATATACATGGTTCACCCAATATGGGCTACATCCACAAAGAAATAGGAAATCCTTTATTTCATCTAGCAAAATGAAAGGATACAACCTACAACTAATCCACTATAACTTCCTCTTCTCTATATCGCAATCTCCTCACACAATGCAATACAATCTACAAGAGTAATACAATGCCCTCACATAAAGAGAGGTTGCCTTTAAGCAAGAAAAACCAACATAACCTCTATTGTCATATTTGTGGCCTAATGATAAACGATCCAAGTTTATGATGACTAAATATATATAAAAGGTCGCTTTCGAAGGTGTTGCCTCTGATCCCCTATTGGGATGCATGGCCCCCGGACCCCACTGAAGGAATGGTCCCCTCGGGCCTCATAAAGGCTATCCCCTACACCCGTATGCTATAAATATTAACCAATAATAACAAGCTCCATAACCAACAAATAAAATTCTCACAACGCAATTTGAAAAAGTAAACAAAGCAAAGACATACAAACAAAAACCAACCTTCCAACAAAAACCAACCTTCCAACTCATACACCCTTCCAAATGCATTCAATCATCTTTGGTTTACTTTAATTGTTTTAGTTTGCTTTGATTATTTTAACTTACTGAGATATTTATTTAATGGTGTGATTTACCCGTTACAACTATATTACAAATAATTATTAACATTTCTTTGGAGTACCACCTGTAACACCTTGAAAATATCCTAAACAATAATAATGCACTAACTATGCTTGCCTTGCAGTACACGTCTATTTTCCCCATAAGTATAAAGTGGGCATTACTAAACAATAATTGGAACATATCCAATCATATCCACGTACTATAAAATTGCCAGCATTATATGGGCCAAGTCAATGAGGACTCCCCCATCATCAATCCTTCGATCCAAAGCCATTTCAATAGCAACAATAATTAACCAAAGGTAATTAGCACAATACCTCAACAATAATAATAATGAAAATTTTCATCTTTAATACTACCCACTGAAAGAGTCGTTCATTATCGGTCGAAAACAAAACAACAAAACAACGCGAAATGCCATGGCTTTTGACTTGGTAGACTTTGGAGAATGAGTCTTCTCATGCCGGACAAGAACATTTCGTAGACAATTTTCTTCTGTCAGAAAAGAAGATTTCAGGATGAATATAAAAGCTGGACTTTGGTAATGTTCGAAGAGGCAATTTAATTGTTTGTTGGAGGCTCATTGGAGACTTCATAAAAATGCACACGCCAGGAAGGGCTCCTTCCCCATTTGGGCTTCCCAAGAGCTCTTCTAAGGCCACTACAGAATCCTCTGATGTTTCACAGGTATCTGTGTATACAGATCAAATTGATGGGTCTACGAGGAAGAAGCATGGCCTGATATCATCTGCAGCTAGAGGAGTTGTGGGTGTTTTGGGAACGTGTTTTGTAGTGTCCATCAAGAAAAATAAAGAAGAAGATGCTTATGCCTTCAAGGAGATATCAAGTAAGTACAATTTTTTGTAAGTTGCCATGGTGCTTCTTAAAAATGGATTTGGGTTTGTGAGCATGTGACATCTGCCAACTATGGAGTCATACTAAATTTGCAAAATCAAAATAGATCCAACAGGCGTTTCAACTTCCTGTGTAGAATACCCCATTTTTACTTAAAGTTAAGTGCTTCAAACCTATTGTTCTTAGAAGTGAAAAGGAAATTTAGAAACTTGCTTGTCAAAGAAGCTCATACATAGTTTTTCATCAGATTCAAAACTCTCTAATTGGCTTTAACGGCCTGTAGAAATATGATGTCTTTGATAGAGACTTGCTTGTCAAAGAAAAGAATTCTCTGCAAATCAAAGAAAAATACCCTCTGCAATTATGTGGCTTGCCAAAAGACAACTTTATAGTTTATGGTTTGCTTTTTTAATCCTGGCTAATAAGACACGATTCCAATGTAGTCCGGAATTTCATATTTGGATTGTGTGCTGGTCTGGCTGAGGGCTGAAACACTAGGCTGCACTAATTGTTAGGACCTAAGGACAACCAAGTTTAAAGCTAGGCTGTGGGTAAATTCTCTAATAGGGTAAGCACCGGTCAGCAGTTGCCATAGAACAGACCCGTGAAGTGGGGATTGCACCTAATTGCAGGAGGATTCGTCCTTGCCGGCAAATGGTATGAATCCAATGAACTCACCTATGCGTAGAGGGAAAGAGGGTTTTCCATATCTGATAGGGAATTTACAACACTAAAAGTTCTGCATTTATAAGGCTTGCCCAAAGATGACTTCTTTATTTTCTTGCTAGTCTAATTCTGCCAAATTTTATGGCATTGCTGTTACTTTAGGATTGAGTTCGAGGATTTAAATGCATTTCGAAGGCAATATGATTTCTTATTGAAGGTTTCCTCTCAATATTTCCTCACAATGATAAAACTCTCATTTTGCACATCTGTGTAGAATTCCCAAGTTATATCTTGTTTTGAGAAAAATATAGCTCCCAATTTTGTCAATGATGAGCTATTCTCCAAATCAAAAGGAGCTTTTTAACCAAATGATGATCTTGCTTATCAAATTTAATCCCTGATATCAAATGACAGATTTACAGCCAGGATATGCTGTATGGAACTAATAACACATCCCTGAATTGATTGGGGAGACAGACTTAAGATTGAAAGGTTGTGCCTTCTTTCACTTTGACAAGTTTGTTTAGGATAGCATTCGTCAATTATAAGAGCAGTGCCAGATTTTCATTCTAAATTATGTAAAATAATAAAATCAATGAATAGAATGTAAAAGTCGAACTTTTTCCTGCTCAAGAAAACCTTGAGTGCGAGTTACGGTTTGAAAATCAATAAATATTTTAATCTTTCAGCATAAAATGGAAAACGAGGTTCCAGAGACTTCAAACTTAATCCTTTCTAGGAAACAGACCTACCTCATTTTCAGTCGGATTTTGTTAGTCTTCATTTTTTTCATGTTGGACTGCCAGGTAGACAGCACTCTGCTTTTAGGGGTTTTTATCTTTGCAGGGTCTTTAATTTGAATAACAAAATACTGTCACTGTTTGAGATTTCCGGGTTTCCCTAAAGAATGTATGCTCAACTTATTTCATTCACTGACTTTCCTTCATCTATCCGGTTGCAGTAAGCTCAAATACAACAGGCACAGATCGAAGTGGAAATCTCAGTATGGGCTCGCGGAAAAGTAACAGCTATGGGAATTCAGACAATCAGCTCAATAAACCTGGGTCAATGACCTTTACCATGACTGAGCTTAGCAAGGCTACAGGAAACTTCAGTCCTAACAACAAGATTGGTCAAGGAGGTTTTGGTACAGTCTATAAAGGGAAGCTCAAAGATGGAACTCTTGTAGCCATTAAACGTGCAAAAAAGGTGTGTACAGAATTTTTGAACTTCTCTTTATGCTGAAATCACTTCTCCACATTTGATTGTATGTAACGTTCATTACAATCCTTTCTGAACTTTGTAATTAGAACCGGTACTGTGGCAGTTAGCTAATCAGATGAACAAATTGAAATTTGTCTTGGTCATTGAGGACCTTCTTGAGAAAATTGTTGCATCGCAAAGTTTAAAATCTCTGATGATCTTTTAAATTCTGTGGCAGAATATATATGACAAACATCTTTCTATTGAATTCCAAAGTGAGATTCAAACATTGTCTAGTGTGGAACACCTCAACCTGGTCAGATTACTTGGCTACCTAGAACATGAGCAGGAACGAATACTAGTGGTTGAATATGTGCCAAATGGAACACTACGGGAGCATTTAGACTGTAAGTATTTACTTATGTTTTGTACTCCTCCAGAGGTGTTGATGTCTGAAATAAGTAATAATACAAACACCCAAAGTTTAACCATTAGTATTTTTACTGCTTTTCTATTGTCAAGCAAGAATAATTAAGCTAGATCATAACCTTGAGAATTTGAACAGGATCTCAAATATTCTAGAGAATCGGTGGCCTGTAGTGACTCAATTTCAATAAACCTTTCTAATCATTTGAGCGAAATTTTATCTTAAACAGCTAGATTAAGCATACTCTCTGCAGTGAAAAAAAGATTTGAGAACCTGAAACTAATGAGAATTTTGTTTTGCAAGGATGTGTGCTTATGGAAAGAAAATTTTCAACTACATTAAACTTATCATGGCAATTAACATGCAGGTCTGCATGGAATCGTGCTGGACTTGGCTACAAGGTTAGATATTGCTATTGATGTGGCTCATGCAGTGACTTATCTTCACATGTATACAGGTTTAATTCCATGGCTTACATTTTATATGCCATTTTGCTTAATTGGTAAAACTGTTAACTCCATATACCTGAGCAAAGAATCTGACCTTGAGATTCTTTAAGTTAAGGAACATGTCTGTGATGATAGTGCCATTCTCTTCATGTTTCATTTGAAAGAAAACATCAAACACAAGAAATGTAACAGACATCAAACACAAGAATTTGAAACTTACATTGCAATTCATGTTCCTCTTTTGTTCCTTTAAGCAAAATTTCACTTATATCCTACAGTTAACTTAAATTTTAATCTGACATTCAACTTTTATCCCTTGCAGATCAACCCATCATTCACAGAGACATTAAATCCTCAAACATTTTGCTGACAGAAAATTTCAGGGCTAAAGTAGCTGATTTTGGCTTTTCTCGCCTTGCTCCAACAGATATTGGTGCAACTCATGTTTCTACACAAGTCAAAGGAACAGCAGGTTATCTAGATCCGGAGTATCTTAAAACCTACCAACTTACACACAAAAGTGATGTTTATTCATTTGGTGTCTTGCTAGTTGAAATTATAACTGGGAGACGGCCAATAGAGCAGAAAAGGGAGCTCAGAGAGCGGATAACTACACGCTGGGTAAGACAAAATACCTTCCTATTGCAATCATTTTTGTAGCATTCACTGTATGGCATGAATTGCCAATTACATATTTTATTATTTTGTGACAAAAGAACAAAACAGGTATTTTTATGACAAAATATTCACTTTTATTTGCAACCTACAATAATTTGAAAAAATAAGCAAAACTCTCATGCTTTGATGATAAAGGGACACAAGCTATATAATAAAGTTTCGAGTAATATTCCGATTTCTTTGGCGAAATTAATAGATTATAATATATATTGCATAAGCAACGAACTACAAATTTTGAAACAAATCATATGTGTTCCATGAAATTCAAATTTGCTATATATTAAAGCCAAAATTTATGACGATCTTTACTTTCCATTGCACTAAGCATGGTTTGTAATATGCTACTCATTTTAGGCGTTTAACTTTCCACTACGAATTTCCAGTTGAAGAAAGAGAATGAATTGCAATGTACTAACAGAATAGTTTGGATTTCAATGTGTAATATTGCAGGTATTGGTGAGATTCATTCAATAATTCATCATTTGCATCTTTGGAATTTCTAGCTTTTGTTGTAAAAAACTAGAAATAACTAAATTTTGCAAAAAACCTTGTATATTCAAATGCAGATTTGGGAGCCCACAAAGATCAAACATGCGAATAATTAACTAGGAAGAAATCTATGAACAATCTTCAAATTGCATTATGGATATAAACTATGAAATGAAGATATTTACTGCACAATCTTTAACTTGCATCACAGTTATTTACCATGAAATAAAGATATTTACTGTATAATCTTTAAATCTCATTGAAGACCTGGAGATTTAGTTTTATTTCAAATTTCATATTTTGAAGAACTTATTTGACCTTGAACATTCAGTTGAATTTCTCTTGGCTTTGAATGTAGAATTATAAACTATCAGTGTTGCAGCTCTATCTTCCCATGACAGATTTTGAGTTTTTGATAATTTCGTGTAATCATTCAGGCTCTGAAGAAATTTCTGGATGGAGATGCTATATTAACATTGGATCCAAAGATAAACAGAAACCCAGCGGCAAACTTGGTGATAGAGAAAGTTCTAGAATTGGCATTCCAATGCTCTGCTCCTTCTAAACAAGACAGACCAACCATGCAAAGAACTGCCGAAATTCTTTGGAATATTAGAAAAGATTACCGTGAATTATTAGCTTCGAATGGTGAAGATGGTCGACTTCTTGCACATCCTCCTGTGAAGGCCATGGAAGAAGAATCATCCTCTGACATGAAGGAAATCATTCAAAAGATTGAAGCTCTTCGATTCTGAAACAAATGAATGCCAAGATTGATTCTTAAATGTTCAGGCAGTCATCTTTGCGCTTGGTCTTTTGGAATTCTTAGGTAGAAAAAGGAGTTCACTGAGAATCAATGAACATGGTTTACTTGTGGCGAACTCCCAGTAACCAACAACTAGATAAATGTGTTTCCATGCTTGCGTTGCACTTTTACTCGGACATGGCATGGTGGGAGTCCTATATTGCCTGCTGGTTTATATGTCTATATCAGAAGCTTTGTCAATCCAGAAGCAAGCTTTGGGGTATAACCACCTGGATTGCGTTAGCGACCTGTCTCTCTAATACTAACATCGCCTAGCAGTACATTTTGTGATGTTAGTTCCTTTGCCTCATCATTTTTATGATTGTATTGCTTTCTTAATTAAATGTTATTGATCTACATGTAGCATAGTCAGGGGTTCATTCCAGGCTAATTCCTCCTCCTTTGGTGGTCTTTATGTTAGAAAGCCATGAGAAGATTCCCCTTACTGGCAATAACCTTTTATATTCTTTACAAGTTGTGGGTCTTGCCATTGGTGTTGAGAGGGCTTTATTTATCAGCTCAAGGGGACTTGAAGATATCAGTGTTAGCAAGTCAAAGCCTGTATCTCTCTTGCTTGGAAGAATCCTTATCAAGAGTAATGTATAAAGTTCCTGTGGATATCTAAGACAACTTTGCTTCTATTTTATGTGAATGTAATGGGAAGCCACTGGTATTTGTTATCTTTGCGTGTTATCGTCAATTTTGGGTTATCACTGGTATTGTTCTTTTTCTGAAACATATAGAATGCATAATTATTAATAAAGCAATGACTATTTCAGCTTTACTGGCAATATAATATTAGAAGTTATAAAGAAAAGAGAGTTGAAGGAATGGATCAGAAAATTGGTATTCAACGAGTAGCCTGCTTCGTGTGAGTTATTGTTCTCCATTCACATATGTCAATTTGCAATGACAAGTTTAGTTTCTGTTATTAACTTATGAAATTGAAAGCAAGTGAATATAGTTTTAGTTTCAACTGATTGAAAGTGTCTGACTTCTTTTTCACTTTGCTCACTTTGATCCAAGTTAGATGTCAGCAAAATGCGCAAATCACTATATCAAAGGACCGGGTATTCATTATTATTGTATATTTATCAATACATAATTACAGGTTGGACAAGGAGTTTAACTTCATCATCCTCGTTAAAAATTGGACATACAACTTTTTTTTTGTTCAACCTGAATATTCTTATTTATTCTTTAAAGTTCAATTGAAAGAAGAAAAAACTAGAGATTCTTAAGGTCTATCAAAATCTGGAAACGGTGAATCTTTACACTGCTTATAAGGCATTTAGGAATGCTGAATGTTGCACTCTTCAGGTTTTTTAAGACAAAAACATTGTAATATGAGAACATGATAAAGTAAAAGAATTTGATATTTAAATATTAATTAGTCTTACCAAACCTCATTTCACAATTAAATAATCTAATTTAATTCACTGAATCTGACATCATTAAATTTATTGAGTCATTATAGAAATAATCTTAAAATTAAATTAAACAAAAAAAAATCAAAATCCTACAGTCTCCTAAAACCTAGGCTTACAATTAAATATATAATTTAATTTAATTTTTTAAATATTAAAAATAAGTTGCAATGTGTCTCTATTAAATATTAAATACGGTCGTATGACTTATTATTAGACATTATATTATTTACATTATGTTTTTTTATAAATTGCAATGTAACACATAATTTAAGTATTAGACATTCCTTTATTTACAGTAAGTATTTAAACAAGTAACTTAATTACACATTTATATGTTAATGGCAATGTTCAGCGGTCTCTTCAATGCAATTCACAATCATTGTTTTAAGGATACAAAGTTTCTCTAAGTTTCCATTTTAAATAAATTCAAATGCGAAAGCTTTATACCCAAAAGAAGTTGGGATTCTGGTAAAGATTGGCATGTCAACCCTTTTTCAATACCTTGCATTCAGCAATGAAACTCATGTGAAGATCTTTATTGTGCAAATTAAGAACCTTGACAGAAACTACTCTACTGTCACTCAAGAACTTTTCTTGCGGGGCAACTGCCGCCTATTGATTTTAACTTACACTAATCCAATGCTGCCCACTTCAACTTGCTCTCATTAACTTACACTAATCCAATGCTGCCCACTTCAACTTGCTCTCATTAAATCCATCAGAACTAAGAACATCTTCATAAGAAACTTTCAGGTGATGCAACTTCTGTACAATATTTTTCGGGTGATCATCTGTTGGCAAAGTACATCCGTCCGAAAAACAATACCCAAGGGCTAAACTTAACAGCATACCCCGAAAGCACCAACACTGGAAACTGCCACTATTACTATTTTGGGTGCACAGTAATCAGCAAATCTCAAAATTAATAAGAAAAATCTATATTTTTAAATATATGGTATATATATTTGCTGGTATTGGCATGGTGTGATGGTTTATAGGTGGCATTGTTGTTCTTGCCACCAAGGTTCAAACCCCATTGGGGTGGTATTGTTGAATGGTTGTATTCCGGTTCATAGCTCCGGTCAAAAGCGTTTACCCCTTGAATAAAAATATATGATATATATATTTAAAATAGCTTTTAAATTTAAAAAACATTTATTTCTTCCTCTGTAATTTTCTGCATTTTGGGTTCCCAAATATCCCAATATTATGGAAAGATGCTTATATGATTAAAACTAGTTTATATCATCCTAAAAACCAAAGTACAGTTCAATGTAAGTAAACTGATCAGTATACACTAATAGCTAGTCCAAAAAAGCTAACCCCTGTGAATTAAGTGGGTAATTAAAAAAAAACCTTTTTAATGATAGAAAACAGGGATATTGGTTACAATCTTTCAATTGGGAGTTCGATAACTACCATTTTCATTATTTCATCCATCAACATCTCACTTACTACTTTTTTTTATTCTGATAACTGTCATTATAAACCTGTCTCTTCTCAATAAAATCCAACTAGAATGAGGTAGACTTGATATGCACTCAATGGTTGCTGTAAAATAAAATTTTGATCTATGACACCTTGGAAATGCCCCAAAAAGTTATCTCCATCCAATTTATAGATGACGCAATGAATCTCATAACAATCTACCTTCACCGCACCCAATCTAATGTAGCTTACCCATAAACAGCAATCACTCTAACTGAGAAAATGATCAATATTAACATTTGCGTCAAATTCTAGGTGCCCCTAATTTTCTCTCTTAGTTCAAATTTAGATAACCAGTGTAACAAAAAGAAAGATAATATAGCTCTATCCACAGGTTTAGAGCGAGTGGTGTCATACACCCTAAAAGGATGTCAACGTTTGATTAAAAGAGGACGACACCTTGTGCAGCCCATGAGATATATTTGCAGAAAGCCAAAAATTAGTTTTCTGAATCCAAAACAAAATAAGATGTGACTTAATTGACAAAATACACAAAGAGAAGTAGTAAAAGTGAAGGTATAAAAATAGGTTTAGATTCAAAGGCACTGAAACCCTATAAAAGGGTAAATCATTTTCCACCAAATTCGTTCCAAAACACAAGAGGATCCCCTAACTCTCCGAAAAGAAAGCAAACATGAATCTAACAAACAGAATATATTTTAATCCCTATCACATTCATATGTATGAACCAACTTACAGTACAGTAAAATTTGGAGTTTTACAGTGGAGTAAAGTGGATCAATGAGTTAGTATATGCCTTGAATGAGGCGCAAGCACAATGCCTAAGCAGTACATGCGCTAATCTAAAGGCACTTCAAAACAGGCTTAAAGCCTTTCAAAGCCAGAGAAATCAAACGTTGCCCACGCACCGCATATATCGACAGTGCAGTCGAAAACCCTAGACCTCTGCCAAAGAAATTAGAATATCAGAGGAAAAGGCTAAACCCTAAGACTGTATTTAAACTGCTATCTTTATTGTTTTTCCATTATATGGCAAAACAAATTCTCCCGTAAAAAGTGTTTTTTGAGTCCACTAATTTATATTTATTTTTATTTTAGATTATAGGAATTGGGTAGCCCCTTATAAACTGCATTTGCGTAGATCAACTTTTTTCACTCCCGCAAAACGGTGTGACACACTTTCCCATATCATGGGACGGAGACTGGACCTCATGACTTCTTACCTTTAACCAATCCAGCCAAGACCCCCACCCTAAGTATAATAAAATATTATAGGTATTTTAAATATATTTAAAAGATGTTGAGATATGTTAATATAATTATAATGGTGAAAGTTATATATTTATGGTGTGAATTTTTCTATAATTTTGAATTTATTATAATGAAATTATTTAATATAATTATATATCTATAAGTGGCGCATTCTTGTACTAAGTTTTACTTTATGCTTATTTCTATTCATTACACCTATTTTCATTTATTCAACATTATCCCATCCTTGTTTACATATGTGTGAGCCTTAGAAGGATCTTAATCCTTATTTTATCATTCCTTGTTTCCTGGTTGCTATATATTATTTTTATTTTTAATTATAGTTTGATTCTTCATTCACATTTGTGTTGATGGTTGTATTTGTATTCTAGGGTTTGAACTCCATTGAGTGATATTACTCTTATCTAACCTACCAATCATTATTGGCACTCTTAGGGTTTCATCTTTAGAGCTAATTAGTGAATTATTTTTTCTAATCTATAGTGGTCCTCACCTCATTCTTATAACATGTATCCATTTCTCATAAGGTGTGTTTTTAATGCATACTCTCTCTAATATATACCTACCCACCCTTGATTAATACTTCATTTTTGCATCATCTTATCATGGACTCTCGTGGTCTATTGTTTCATGCCTATATTCATGTATGCCTTGTAGATTTTGAGGTTTTTTCATGATTCATTTATTTTGATCCCTTCCTCCTTAATGCTTTCTTGTCATTTTATCTCATGGATGGGAACATGTCTTCTATAAAGGTGTTATTTTGTCATATTCTTTCATTTTCCTTCCTAGTTTGTCATCACTTGTCCTATTTTAGACATACTTAATTCACGTTTACATGAGTCTCATATTGATCCTATTTATCATATTGCTTGTGAGAGTGATGAGTACATACCTTATGATGATTTACCATTTGATATACATATTGGAATGTTCATTGATGAGACAACTACTCCCCTACATATTCATGACATTATTATGCCTTTTGACAATACTTCTCTTGTATGTCATAATGACCCTATATCTATATATGTTTTCACTTTTAATGAATAACCTTCTTTTTATACACAATGATACATTTTATGATTAACATTATTTTACATCCCATGTTAGCTTTATGGATAGTCATGATAGTCCTTCACATAGTGACACCTTGCATTATGATAGTATAAAATTTGGTGTTAGCTCATTAGCCTCTCATGTAACTCATATTGATATATTATTAAGTCCTTCCTCATTATATAGTGACATTGTTTCTCTTAGTGAGGAATTATTGCATCATGATTATGATGGTAGTACAAATTCTTCCTTACATGTAAAATATTTCTTGCTTGCTAAATATGAGTATTTGGATAATGATATCTTATTGATTGGTGATTTTAGACTTCACTAAATTGGTAAATCAATATAATGGTTCAATTCATATTTTTTCTTACATTTCTTTTATGAACATGGCACATTCTTTCATTTCTTATCTTTCTAAACCTAGTGCCCATGAAGATAGTATGAATCCAAAGATACCTTCTCATGATTTATCTTTTGATCCTTGTTCACATATCATCCATATGGCATATGTGTACTAAACCTACCTTTCATGTTGTGTCATCCTCTCATAAGCATACACCCACATTTCACACTAAGAGCAGTTCACAAGGTAGTCATGTATGGGGATGTTGTAATGCCCCACCTTAGACAATACTTGATATTTAATTTATGATGATATTTGATAATGAGGTCTATTAGGTTTCTTGTTCTATCATGAAGATAAACTATTATTGACTTATTGACGAGATAAACTATTATTGATTTTTATGATTTGTCATGGAGGGTAGTTCAAGTAGATTATTATTTGGTTGATAATTTATCATGAGAGATGAATTTGATATGGTAGGATATCTTTGATTGATTAATCCACTAGGGGGTGAATTTGAATCCAAGTAGATCAATATGTTGGATAGATGCAAATATGGGATTTTAAATTAATAGCTTATTAATTAGGAAGTATTGGCTAGTTTTAATTTATATGCATTAGTTTATTACTTACATTAGTACACACCTAAAATAGCCTTATTTAAGCAGGTAATTTCTTGGATAGGTATGACCTCTTGTGCTATGTATGCATCTACTTAGGGAGGTAATAATTATGATTGTATTTTTCTATGTGTTGAGACTTCTTAAAATTTTGGAGTAGTTGGAGTTCCTTTGCATGTCCCAGAGTTGTTACTTTTCCTCTAGTTCTTGTCAAGTCATAGGGCCCAACAAGAACTTGGAACCTTAGGTTCCAGGTCTTTATTTCCCCCATGACCTACACTACATGCTTGTGTTTGCTTTCTCATTTCATTTCCCTATTGGACCTTGGGTCCCGATTGTTAGAACCTAAGGGTTCCAATTCCCCACCTCCTTCCACCATTCACCTTCTAGTTCCCTATCAAACCTCAGGGGCTAATAGGAACTTGGTGTTGTATTGTGGAGCCAGATCAGACTCAAAGGCCCTTAAAATTTCCGCACCTTTGTTGACATGTTTTCCCCCCAAATTATTTAATGGGGGAACATAGGGGGTAACATTTTTGTATTTGAAATACAATTATTTAATGATTAGAAGACATTTAGAATAATGCCCAAAAACAAACAATTTTTGTTGCGTTGGAATTCCAAGAGGCATGAATTGGAATGTTTGTTATTATGCGTGCATGGGAAGGTAGAAAGTCATTTGGTCTTGAGTTTTATTGTTGCAGGAAATGTAAGCAAGGGTTGGCAATTGGTCATGAGTTTGTGACTGGTGAAAACGCAAGTTACTGCTTCAAGCTCACATAGGACTGTGTGCAAGAAAAATAGGGTAGTGGAAACG
>VDFB02014583.1:0-123962 GCA_007258455.2 Sequoia sempervirens | reverse complement strand
CTCCCTCCCCCCTCTTTCTATCTCTCCTCTCCCTCTCTACCTACCTCTCCTTCATCCCCCTCTATCTCTTTTTTAATCTCTATCTCATCTCTCTCTCTCTCTCTCTCTCCCCCCTTCCTCCCTATCTCTCCCTCCCTCTCTCCTCTCTCTAATACTCTCTATCTCCCCCCTCTCTCTCCATCTCTCCTTCCCTCTCTACCCACCTCTCCCTCTATCACTTCCCATCACTCTCTCTATACCTACCTCTCTCTACACCTCTCTATCTCACCTCTCTCCCACCATACCTCTCCCTCCTTCCCTCCTTCATTCCATCTCCACTTCTCTCTATCTCTCCTCTCCCTCCCTCCCTGTCTCCTTCCCTCTCTACTTATCTATATCTCCCATCTCCCTCTATCTACCTACCTCTCCCTCCACTTCCTATCACTCTCACTCTACTCCTCTCTAACTCACCTCTGTCTGCCCATACATCTCCCTCCTATCTCTACTCTTTATCTCACCTCTCTATCCCTCCCTCCCTCCTTCCCTCTCTACTTCTTTTTACCTCTCCTCCCCCCCTCCTCTCTCTCCATCTCTACTTCTCTCTATCTCCACTCTTCATGTAGGAAGAGGTAAGTAGAGAGAGAGGTATTGAGTGAGAGAGACATGGGGAGGTAGGTAGAGAGGGAGAGAGTAGATAGGGAAGGAAAGAGGGAGGTAGGGAGAGATAGATAGAGAGAGGGAGAGGAGTGATATAGAGAAGTAGAGAGGGAGGTGAGATAGACATAAGTAGAGAGGAAAAGATAGATAGAAATAGAGAGAAATAGATGAATAGAGAGGAAAGGAGGGACAGAGAGATAGAGGTGAGAGACAAAAATAAAGAGGGAAGGAGGGAGGGAGAGAGAGGTGGGATAGACAAAAATAGAGAGAGAGAGAGGGATAGGTGAGATAGAGGTATGTATGGAGAGACGTGGGATAGAGAGAAGTAAAGGAAGAATGGAGCTAGAGAGAGAGAGGGGGGGTATTTCTTGAGCTCAAGGGAGAGAGTTAGATAAGGGATAAACAATGAGTGAGATAGAGAGAGAAAAATATGATATAACTTGTTGATGATTGAAATTTGACTTGTTGATTACTAAAATTTGATTAAGTTTAAAAAATTATAAGATCTTCCAAAAACTAGAATTTGTATTATAACTCCTAGAGATCTAAAACCACTCTCAAACATCTTGAAACTATATACATAAAATCAAACTTAAATTATAAGAAATTAAATGTCCATAAGAAAGTAAATATTTATTTCATGTATATAGTTTCACTGAAAGAGAAGAAGAAAGAGAAAGAGAAAGAAAAATGAAAAAGAAAGAAAACAATTCAAAGAAAAACATACTGCGGGCACATTATAATGCACTCGCATTTTATGAAAGCATTCAAATAATGTGAGTGCTTTATAAAATGCTTGTCTTATGGCTTGGTAATGACCGAACCTAGGATCGATCACTACCAACCCATAATGTGAGTGTGTTTCATTATAATGCACTTGCATTTTCTCTTTTTTGAGACCAAAAAGTGGATTTTCCACTTTTTGGTCCCCCATCTTGGTGCACATGCCCCACAATAAGTACATGATAATGTAGTTTTTGTTTGAGAGGGAACAAAATGGGCTCATAGGTTTTCTCAACAAGTATTATTCATTGAGGTTGACTTTGAAAAGTCTTATGATAGAATTGAATAACATTTCATTTTCGCCATGCTTTGGGCTCTAGGATTTGGTCCCTATTTCATACAATCCATACAAATGATTTTTGTTGATGCTTCTGCTTATCTCACCATCAATGGTATCCAATTTTAACCCTTTGGTCTCTTCCATTTAACTAGAAAAGGTTGTCCTCTAGCACCTTCTCTCTATGTGCTTGATGTGGATGGTTTTAGGTATCTCCTTTCCAATTCCTTCTCCTAAGGGCCATAAGTATCTCTCTCTACCTAGTACCACATCCCAACAATTGGTTAATGGGCACTTCATGGATGATACCTTTATAAATCGCATAAGGAAGATAATAATATTTTTCAAGCCTTCAAATTTCTTGATATCTTGTACCTTGCTTTTGACCCTAGCACTCAATGGAACAAAACTTGATATTGTAGGAAAAAACTTTTCCTCACCTTTAGTTTGTATTCATACTTTTGGATAGAAATTCATTGATCATGGAAAAACTTTCTAAATTTTTTGGAATTCCCTTTGTCTTTCAAGCTTGCCAAGTCATGGTTTAGTAATATGTTATTTATAGAATTAAAAAAATCTTGCCAACTAGATCACCAAAACACTTTCAATAGTAGGTAAATTTCAAATCTACTATAAATTTTTGTCTACAACCTATATTTACCACTCTTCTTGTGAGGTTCCTTCAAAAGAATCATACCATAAGGTTGACAAAATTTTATGGGACTTCCTTTGGGCCAACTTAGATCATAATAAAGGATTTCACAAATGTTTCTTGGGAAAATTTTTACTTGTCTCTATGGATTTAGGTGAAGTTGGTCTCACAAATGTGAGTATATATGTTTTTTCTCTTTGTGCCAAATGTGTTATCAAAGATTGCAATGAAAATAATGCCTAGAAATTTTTGTTGAGAAATTACATCACTTCTAGCAAGTTTTATGTGTACTCTACAAAGGTTGGCCTTGGTTTTTAGTATCTAATTATTTCCTTAGTTCCCATAAAATTTAATGACACATTTACCACTAAAATTATCTATAAATCCTAGGATTCTATCAAGTCATGACTATGTTGGAACGAGGAGGATTTTGTAATTGTCTAATCCATCAACTAATACTCCATTTGGTGATCTCCCATAATTATTTTCCAATACACGCAACTCATAGCAACTCCCTAGACTCACCACCTCAAATTATTTAGGAGGGGAGTCTAGTATCTATTGGCACCCATCTTTCACATCTTGGTGTGTTCAACCCAATATGTCCCTTTTGTGAAAAACTAGAAACTCTTCTCCATATTTTTTGGTATTGTTCTCATACCCAAGATCTTTTGTCCTATAAATCTCTAGACCATTTATTTGACATAATGTCATCCTAGGAGATGGGGCCACATTTTTATCTAGTTTTTGTTAAAATTTACAATTTTCAAAGTTTTAGTGCAATTCCCTAAGGGTTTATCCATCAAACCTAAAACCATAAACCCTTTACACCCAGTTTAAGCCTTAGCATTATAATTTTTAATTGATCAGTTTATTCCACTATGTGCACTTAAGTCATGAATTTATGTTACAATCTTCATCCTTTCATTGGTCCCCTTTATTCTAGTTACCAACATAGCCCTTTAAGTTAATGCCTTAGCTATTTCCTAAATTTTCTTTTCAATATGCGCTTATAGTGGCCCCTACTCGTGTCCACGTAGCTTCTTATTGGAGTGCATTCATTTCCCATAGCCTAGCTTCTTGATATGTTTTGATTCTCAAGTTTTACTTATATGCTATTGTGTAATGTGGATCCACTATAGCCCTTTACCTAGTAGTGACAAGCTTGTGGGGCCACTACCATGCTAAGTTATCTTTTCTTTATTAGATTGTATTTTTCTATCTAGCATGGGTTTGAGAAAGTGGATTTTGTGAAAGTTGCACTCATGTACTTGACAACCACATCTTCCTCTTTAGTGGCATTTTCTTACAATGCACACATAGGGCCAAGATTCTTCCAAGTGGCACTCTTTTATTTATAGCACGCTTTCTCTATGTAGCACAAGTTCTTGAAATGTGCTCAAACTAAACCTATGCTACTACATTGTGGTGACACATCATACATACTTGGAATAGTCATGGACCAACTCTAGGGTTATCATTGAATAATGAAATGGATGACTAAGCATCAAGTGTTCACTGCTCATTTCAACACAAAGTTTCTACATAACATAACTTTCATAAAGTGAGACTTTTTAAGGATGTGCTATTGAGCTATGTTACCATATGAATTTTCTATGTCCTTAATAGTAGTGTATATAGGGTTATGAATCGTGGGCTTATGACTATTTTAACTCTTAATTAAGTCAATTTATCATTATCATATTGTTATTTAATTATTTAGGCTGGCCTAAGGCTTATATAGGGCTCTCTAAGTTGGCCTAGGTGATATCCTAGGCATAAATAAGGTATATATAGGAGGTAGTGAGTTTTATTTCATCATCATATTGCGAATTATGTTCTCATTAGAGATATTTGGAGGTTTTCCCCCTTGAAATGGATTGTTATGCTCAATTATTATCAAGTATTTACAACATATTTCCTATCATATTCTTCTATTGTGCAAGTTATTTCATAATAAGATTACATTGGCCCACTTGTGCTAACATGGTACTTGCTTGTTTGAGCTTGAATAACAAGTGTGAGGCCATCCTCATGATTCAACATTCCCTTTACATGTGGAAACATTATTGGAGCATAGTTCTTCACAAAAAACTGATGAAGGTCATTGTAGTCCTCATCATTTAATTAAAAATGTCAAACCAGAGTGGTGTCCATGGCAATATGTAAAAGGGAGAAGAAATTATTTGCATGACATTCTTGGTTTTTTCTACAAATTTCTAGAAAGAAATTGTTGAAATCAAATCAAATCTAAGAGCTTGTAAATGAAAATGCTGAAATCAAATCTATCTTAAGAAGCATTCAAAGGAAAATTTTGGAAATGTAAATAACAGGAAATGGAAAGATTGTTGGAAAATAAACTATGAAATGAAAACTACAAACTACACTACTGTTGCTAAAAAAACTAAACTCTATTATTCTATAAAACTCTTCCCCATTTGATTCCTTGATTACAATGAATTTATAGAATTCTTATCTTCAACTAATCTACCAAGAATGTGGATATGAGATCCTATTTTTGGGGAGAAAATCTAGATCTTCCTTAGATTTTGTTGCCTTCTTTCACACCACTTTTATTTTAGTCAAATTCAATCATGAGCTGTGCATTTATTTTGGTGAATATCTTCAAATGGTTTCTGGGTTTTGTTCCCCTCTTTCCCAGCCTTCCAAATCATTTTTAAATTCTAGATTTTGTTGAGAAATGAGGGAGATATCACCATTTTATTGAAACTACATTTTATAAATTTCCTCTTTTAATGCTTCTTTTTGGAATTTTTCTGACGTTTCAGAATTTATGCTTTAAACTACCAATTGTTGATTACAAGACAAACCATGTAATACCATTAATACATGCAATGGTACTAATTAAGAAAAATAGATGCTTTTATTTAGCTAATAGATGAGATGATTTATTGTCTCATCATCTCCCCCACACCTAAAATGTTGCATGTCCTCTTGCAACTTATAAAGAGCTTTTGGAGCCAGTCTCTTCACCTTTATTGTATTGCTTTTGGAGATGTACTAGAGATGCTCTAAAGATATTTTGAGTTACTTTGGAGCTATCCACTATTCACTCCTAAATTTTTGGTGCCAAAACCATAATCCCTACTTTTCAGCCCTTTAACAAGCTCTAAAAAGATATTTGAATGCTAAAAAAGTCATGCCTTTACCTTGTGTATCATTAAAGCTCATAAAACAACTCCTAGATTCTTGCAAAAAGGTTCAAACTACCCAAAAAATTCCTCCTAGATACTCTCAATTGCCCATAAATTGGGTTAAACAACTCCCTAGATATTTGCAACTGTTGCTTTCAAAAGCTCCAACTATTGTCCCTTTTGTGCTCATAGAAGCCCAAATTGTTCAACCTCTTCATAAATAATTTTAAGACCTTTATCCACATGTGCTTGATAACCCCCTTTTCCATACTACCAAAACTACTTAACACCTTCATAGGATATTATAAAGCTACTAATAGTAACTAAGTATCATACTTATCCTTCACTTAGATCCCACTTAGTTCCAGAGCATCAGAGCAAGATGTGCCAAAATTTGTATTTGATAACCATCATTAGTTCAGTGTGAAGATTGGGCTATCTTATGAAGATTGTCACTATTGACTATGAAGATCACCAAGGCTTTCATGTATGCTCATCATCAACTTGGAGGCTTACCTTGAAAGAAACTATCATCTTTTACTAGGACTTTCCCTCTTATATTGCATTGTCATGGCTATATCAATACTTTTCGTCATGCTTGGATAAAACTACCACGAATTCCTTAGAATTCCTTTGCATGATTTCTTTACAATTTACTGCCCTGTGATACCATCATATAATGCTTCCTTTATTATGTAGCATGTTTCAACAAAACCATGAAATCTATTGAATCAATAGGGACTTTACCGCCCTTCTCATGAGTGTCCTTGTCATAACACTATCCATTCCAGACCTAATGACTGTATGACTATGTTTTCCCCATTTGACGACTGTCATGCTCATCTAGAGAAACACTATACTCCTATAAATCTACAAAAGCTCTTGTGAGAAACTTCTATAGATAAATGCATGTTTTTGAGCTTTAAAGAAGAATAAATAGCATGTGCAAAGCACTTATTTATAGAAAAGAAACCTACTCTATCCTAATCTACTTATTGATGGAGAAATAGGTT
The DNA here is from genome assembly GCA_007258455.2 of Sequoia sempervirens. Classification (NCBI taxonomy): domain Eukaryota; kingdom Viridiplantae; phylum Streptophyta; class Pinopsida; order Cupressales; family Cupressaceae; genus Sequoia; species Sequoia sempervirens. The sequence continues at coordinate 117,446 of VDFB02014583.1, read as the reverse complement.
ACACAAACCATTAACTAGTTGTGGAAAATAACATCCTTTTTTCAAAATATGGATCCATACATTCAACTTTTTAAAGAAGAAAACCATGAGAAGATGATTGAAGATTTAAACTCCGATGTTTCACCTTCCTTTGAAATGGCAGTCTTCTCCATAATATTTGATTCTAGTAGATGCATGGGCTAATTGGAAAGATCTTGCAATCCTTCCTCACATTCTATTGCATGCATGATTGGATGCAACTCCTTGTCCTTCAAATATTTGATCGAGCAACCATCCTTGGACTTTGAAGGTGTCCAAATAATAATTATCCTTTCTTTGTTGGGGCTTGAAGTCATGTTCCTCTAATTGAGGAGTTTTCACAAGAGCTATCACCTTCTTTACGTGAAAAAACCTCTTCCTTTAGATCTGTTGTTTTTTTTGGGGGGGGGTTCTAAAATATTAATAAACCTAGAAAAAGACTTGCCAAACTAATTTTCTCCTTTGACCTACTATCACTAGATCAACAAAAACTCCCTAATGACACCTATCCCTGACAACAACACAAAAAATGATGAAGGTCACTATAGTCCTCATCATTTAATTAAAAATGTCAAACCAGAGCGGTGTCCATGGAAATATGCAAGATGGAGTAGAAATCATTTGCATGACATTCTTTTTTTTTCTACAAATTGTTGGAAAGAAATTGCATGAAAAAATTGTTGGAATCAAATCTAATCTAAGAGCTTGTGAATGAAAATGATGGAATCAAAGCTATCTTAAGAAGCATTCAAAGGAAAATTCTAGAAATGTAAATAATAGGGAATGGAAAGATTGCTAGAAAATAAACTATGAAATGAAAACTACAAACAACTACACTACTATTGCTAAAAATCTTGAACTCTATTATTTTATAAAAGTCTTCTCCATTTGATTCCTTGATTACAATGAATTTATAGAATTCTTATTTTCACCTAATCCACCAAGAATGTGGATCTGAGATCCTATTTTTTGGGAGAAAATCTAGATCTTCTTCCTTAGATTTCCTTACCTCTTTCACGCCACTTTTATTTCAGTCAAATTCAGTCACGAGCTGCACGTTTATTTTGGTGAATATCTTCAAATGGTTTTTGGGTTTTTTCCCCCTCATTCCTAGGTTTCCAAATCACTTTGAAATTTTAGATTTCATTTAGAAACTAGGGAGATATCATCGTTTTACTAAAGCTGAATTTTTTAAACTTCCTCTTTTAATGCTTCTTTCTAGAAGTTTTCTAACATTTCAGAATTTATGCTTTAAACTACTAATTGGTGATTACAAGGCAAACCATGTAATAGCATTAATACATGCAATGATACTATTTAAGCAAAATATATGCTTTTATTTAGCTAATAGATGAGACAATTTATTGTCTCATCAATAACTATATTTGAACCTACCATTTTCAAAGCTACACTAACATGCTATCACACCACATGTAATCTACCATGTCCAAGAAAGTGAATGACTTTATCTTAGAGCTAGGCTCATCTATATAGTTGTAAAATTCGTATTGCAACATATCTTCCCTTCACAATGTGACTCACTAATGAAAAATTTAAATGATTTTGCATTGGATAGTAGGTAATACATTGGTTGTTGATCATTATTTCCAAGAATTCATAAGGACATTGCAATATGACATTGAGTTGGAGTGGTGTTTCAAAAGATTCAACTGCAAAATTAGGGTTTTTGAACGAAAGAGTAAGTATAACTTTTTCTATTTGTTATTGGAAAAAGGGTTTTCTAGGTACACAAATCTCAATTGTTATAGTTTTTGGGTATTATAGAAGTTTTCTATGATTGATTAAAATCATAGGTGTGATTTTTTTTGAAACCCTAGCTCCTATGACAAAACTCTAAGGTGAGTTACAAAACATCCCATAGTGGAAAGACAAAGAGAGGACTAGAGGAAGATTTATTTAGTCAATTATTTGGATCATCCAAGAAGGAAAAGCATGCCCAGAGAACAAGAATCTTATTAGACAAACTCATTGATAGAGAAGAGATTGTAAGGGATGTTGTGACCATAGTTTAGGGTTGGGATCTTTTTGACTATTTCCACAAACGTAGTAGTGTTCCTTGACCTATTTAAAATATGTAACCTAGACTTAGGAAGGCACAAATTCTTAATATATTCATTAATGTGGACTTGATCAAGGAAATTGTGAAGAAATATGATGCACATGCAAGGAATTTATTGAGTGCGAAGAGAGGTTTGTTAATGGTTTTAAATAGAGAATTAATATGTGAAGTGATTAATTTTAATATCTCTTTCAACATTCCCAAAATTCAATGCACTATGTAGGGAATATACTAGATATAGGTTTAGTTACATGGTCATATAGTTATCTCATTATAGGAAGAGGAATTTGGGGGTAAAAGCTCACCAAATTTGTAAGGGATGAGATGGAGCCATTCAATACGGACATCTTTGAAGAGTATTTTATTAGAACATATTATGCCTTATGCCATGTGTTGATAGTATACTTTAAGTCACATATGCCTATCCACTTGATGAGAGAAATTTATGTTCCATTTTATGCCACATTTTAGCCTTTTACATATTCCTTCAATCCCATTCCCATATTCCATTTCCATATCTTATCATCACATTTTACCATTCTATGCTGCATATGATTAAATATATGTGAGTGATATTTAATATGGTTTTGTGATTAAAATATGAAAAAGAATTATTGATTATCTTTACTAATAAGTGTTTTCATTTGTAGCCTTGGAAAATATATCTCGCAACATGCAAATTTCTTGTCAAACTTCCCGTCAACTTCTTCATAGGAATATAGCTCGTGATTATTGTTGCATTTTCCTTTTCTATGTGGATGATTTCAATTTAACTTGTTTATTCCTCCAGCCACATGCCACAGATCAAGACAACTCAACTTCCAACTATTTTTCCTCTCCACATCATTAAATCCAAAGGCTATTGTTATACTGTTATATTGTTATGATGGAAGCAAAGTGTGACTGTTATATTATTAGAAAATAGGTGCCCACTCTTCATCCACCAATGGACTATAAATATTTTATTTTTTGTAGAGTATGCATTTGTGTGTTTTGATTTCAATTAGTTACGTTTTGTATTGTTGCATTTTTGTGTTTGATATATATTAATAAATTTTGTGTATTAATGATCTGTAGTTTATTTCCATACTGTAGGATTAATTGCTATGGTTTTCATTTTTGATATTTGCTGATTAAGTTTCTGTTTCAAAATTTATTGTCATAATATCTACACAGTTCCTATCACCTGAATAGAATAGATAGCTTCTGCCACCAGTAAGTGACAGTTCATGTTGCTAGAATTATTTTGATTTATTGTAAGTTTATTTTCATAGGCTGCATTCATAACAACTCATCTCACGACTCTCAGCCCTTGTGTAGATTTTCACAATACCTTTCATGAGCTTACAATCCTCGGATTGACACTTAGACCAAGTTGAACCTAATTTATTCTTTACCTCAGTTTTGGCCTATCACCACCTTATGATGATGGAAACATATATATAGTATAGGGATTTGAATAGATACTTTTTCGTTGCCACATATATTGCAAAGGGGATCTGCAAGGAGCTAGTGACCATAAAGGGTGACATAAATATTATGTATTTCAAGTGGTATTCTATGCTTTGTCATATTCTTCTACATTTTGGGAAAAACATATGGGGTAGTGCACTACAATTTCAATTATAAACTATTGAGGAAGTCCCTATACCAACTCAAGGACAACCACACATATGAGATATGAATTGAAAATCCTTCAAATATGTTGTATTTGAAGAGTATTTTGTACACGTGGTGCTAAAAAATTTGGGTTTCCAAAGCAACATATTAGCTGAGGGTTTCCTAAGGACAAGTGATATGAGATATGGCTTAACCACAACTGAGGTTTTTGGTTCCTTCATTGCAACACTATTTCTATTAGAGTTTACAAAGCAGAGGTAGGTCCCCATATTCTATCCAAATATGTGCTAGACAAAATTTCCTATTTGGAAATCTTATGGAAACTTAATGAGTTAGATAAGATGTATTTTTTTTAACACATAAGAAAGGATCTCTCTTTCCCCCTTCCATTACATTCTCTCACTTATTAATCACTACTACAAAAGGATTGGAGCTATTATATTCTAAATAGTAGGCATATAGAATGAGGGTGGATAAAAAGAGGATTTGTGACCCTGACTAGTTTATAGATCAGATTAGGGGAGGAGTGGGAAAGTCTTGATATTTTCATGAGTTAAATAATATTGAGGACATGATCAAAAACTAAAACTCAAAGTCAGAGGTCAGGGAAAGACGGGAGAAATAGCGTGCTATCCTCATTAGAGAAGATAAGAGAAAGAAACGTGATGTTAGATACAATGGGGCATACATGGATATTGAAAATCCTATTCTTAGGATGAAAACCATGTTTGATAATGTTGGAACCCTTTATTTTAGGCTCTTGTAGTAGAGAAATACAAGTCAAATAAGAAAAACAACCAATAGAGCAAGAAGTTGAACAACCTATTCAACAAAATGGGGACATAGTTGTAGAAGCTACAAAGGCCACCCTTCCCAAAATAATATTAAGGAAACCGAGTGGTGTTTAAACCTCAATTTATTATCCAATTGAATAAGATATAATAGGATATATGGGAGAAAATGTGGTAGACATTGATTAAGTAAATCAAGTTCTTGCTTCCCCACAAAGAGTACAAGTCAATGATGCTCCTTCGGATAGAATGTTGCTTGAACTTAGGGAAGGTGGTAATGTTGTCAATGATGTAAGAGTCCTCTCTTGTACACAAATATTATTTGATAATTAATTTGTGAATTCCAATGAATTCAAGGAATTATTAATAAAAACAAGATGAATCTCTTCTTAAGGAAATTGAATAAAAAAACAAGAAGAGGCCACATAAGAAGAAATATAGTAGGTAAGAAAAAAGGTTAAGGAAGAGGTTGAATTCCATGTAAACAATATTACCCTTGAGGAGGTGAGGAGGATAGTCCAAGAAAGTGGATCCTCATTTTTGTTAGGATGAGATATTGCTTAAAAAATTGTATTGGATACTATTAAGAGGAAATACACAAATAAAGAATGTTGAAATTTGAAGAATAGGAAAAGGAATTATAATTTGGATTTGGATTCAACACAAAGTTTGAAACATTAGAAATATGGGAAGTAGCTCTTAAGACTAAGAAGCCTCAAACTTTAAGAGATATAAATGAGCTTGCTAGAAATATCATTGTTAGGAGACTTGCTGACAAAACTGCCCAAGTTACATCTCTTGTTGTAAGCATTGCATTGTTCAGCGATGCTACAACCAAGAAGATTATGAGAAGTTGCAAAAAGACCACATAAAATTGATGCAAGTATATAATACAATACAATCATTTATTCCTCCTCCCTAGAGCATCATATCTAAGCTAGACACTCCACAATCCAACCCTGCAGATACATCATTCTAGGATAGAGAAACCTTTGTGCTAAGAATCAAGGATTTAAAGGAACAATTAAAATAAAGTAGGGAAGTTGAGAAGACTACTAAGAAGGAGGGAATGTAGACTATGATCAACCTATTTGATGAACTTCTAGGTCATAGTTTGGCATGCATTGTACGTAAATTGGATGATACATGGGATAGCTACAACAATTTATGGAAAGATATCACTAGCCACATGCAAAATAAGGAAAATTTGAGCATATGGATTCTAAAGGTATCAATAATAGGAGGAATATACATGAAATAAAAAATTGATCCCACTACCCTTGTAGAGTTAGCAAGCACACATGAAGTGCTATGATTGATAGGTGATATATCTTCCTTTTAGAGCAAATTGGATATCCACCTGAAAGGAAAGTTGAACTCTTTTGAAGCATTGGAAGAAGCTCTAATGCCTAAATTTTTTTATAATAAAGGATAAATTAAGGAATTTGATAAATGGAAGTCAAAATTTAATAATATATTTCCTCCTCCATGTGCTTCAATTTTTGCAAGTGATAAAGTGGATTCAATTTTATGCAATAATAGTCTGGATAAATGATAAAGTTAGAATCAAGTTTAGATGGATTCATTAAGGAGACAAAAGTAATTTTGGGGGCTAGGTATATAGAACATACAAAAAAATTTGCAAAGGTCTTAGCCTTCCAATGACCTTCAAAGGAGATGTATGCTTCATGCTTAAAAAAATATCAAGGGTAACTTAACTCTACTATGCTAGGAGGGGTCTTCAATTTTGTCTTCAACATCAAATCAAGCTCATTTTTGTGTAATGGCCACAACAAAGCTCTTTAGGCTTAAATTATTAATGTGAGTCTATTTTGTAATGGGTTGTACTCGCATTCTATTTCAATAAAATTTTGGATTGTCACATGTAAAAAATGACAAGTGTGAATTTCTCTTAAGCATGCATGCTTATTCTTTCTTTAAAATAGGAGTTAGCCTTCATCGTAAGGGGTTATGAGTATTGTAATTTTTGGTGGGACATTTAGTCATAGTGTGTCTTAGAATATGACATATTCAAAATTCTTTAAAATCTCTTTGTAATAGTAGTGTATATTTTGAATTGAGGCTTATATAAAAACATGCTTCAATGTGTCATCATCTACATATTATAATGAAATATTCCTTTTGAATAATATAATCAAATATTATTGAGTTCTTCACTTTAATTTTCTTGCACTGAGTCATTTTCATTGATATCTTTTTATTTAAGGAATAGAGTAAATTCCTTCATGAAAATATCAAGGATATTGTTGTTACAATTGAATCATTAAGTAGGATCACATTGTTAGACCTTTGTAGGTTATATTATTATAAGATAATAATGTTTAAATTGGCCATCAAAATGTGTTTAGATGTTAATTGAGGTTATATGGATTTGTGACTTTGTAACTCTAAGATAGGCATCGATCTGGCTTCAGACATCTCACCAGTCTAAAAATAATACTCAAAATGAAAAATCCTAAGATTTAATTTTATATTAATTGCAATTATTTTACCTTCTCATAAATGGATTTGATTTCTTACAAGGATAATTGATATTTTTCATGAAATAATTTATAAACCCTTGTCATAATATATAGAAATTTGTCTATTAGAAATCAATTAGTTATCATGTTGCATATTTTAATTTGATTTCATAAGGGGAACCCACCTAGGTTTTGTAGAGCTTGAAGTGTAGAGGAAATTAATCATAAAGTGTGTTTCTTGTTCATTGGCCAACTTCCCAATGTCTTTAAGTATAAGATCTATCTAATATTTAGAAGTCTTTGAGGAATCAATTGGAGGAATTAATAGGTTCTTATAGTTATGACACAACTTTATATTAGTGACTCTCTTTTGTATATGGAAATATAGGAACTCCACTATTTTTATTAATACTCATGGATATTAATCTTGCTACTCACTCCAAGGTGATGGTTGGCTTAATGTACACTTAAAAATTTAAGTTGAAGATAGAAAGGTTACACTACATCTTTAACATCTCCAAACTCTTAATGGAAATTAGAGGAATGATTTTTTCATTGTGGAAAGGGCGTCACCATCCTTGGCTAGGAGTATATATCATCACTGATCCAAGAGATGTATTCATTTAGAATCTACTCATCATCACTAGAGGGCCACCCACATTGGTGCCACTACATACAAGATAATTTTTTTGTTGAATAACTCCCCTTACCTAGTAGACACCATAGATGATTTCCACCACCATATGAATCCTCCAAATCATCTCAATGACATGGATGGGTCCCTCATGATTCAAGAAAATTCACTCAGTTTTAGCTAGCAATTTCTTTAACTAGAAATGATCAAAATTCTATTCACAAAGCATAAGAGGTTAATGATGGTTGTAAGCATGTAGACAATATTCATGATCTTCTAAGTGGTGAGAATAATATTGAGAACTAGTATCACCCTCCTACTTATGGGTAAGTGCACAAAGTTGTGACGCAAAAAAGGGTCTTAAGATGCCACTTTTTTTTGAAATCAACAAATTTTGATGTTTGACGAGAAAATGAAGATAGTTACGCTCAAAATTTGGATATGCAACAAGAACAAGAGTTTTAGTGCTCCAAATCTACTTTCTAAAATACTATTTTTCAAAAAGTAGTGAAGATTAAGGGTTTGAAAAAGGGGAAGTACACAAAGTGGTCCTGTTTTTATAAAAAAAAATAACATAATGTCTGATGTGCTCCCCCTAAAATGCTAACTTTTTTTTAGAATTTCAAAAATTGCTTTGGTGAGAAAGTAGCTAACACCATGTAGTTTATGCTAGTTTTTTAGCTAAATTTTGAATGAATATATAATATTTTACTAATTTTTGAAGTGGAAACATCCTAAAAAGTAGAAATTTAAGCATGCTCTCCCCTAAATTTTTTGAAAACTAATCAAAAATCAATTTTTTTCAATATGTGTAGAATGGAGTCTAGTTTCTAAAAATGTAATTTGTTTCAAAATTTGATGAACGAGTAAAAAATATACCAAACTAGCACATGTTTTTTGATAAAAAAATAGGCACTAACAAAACAAGTTAAAGATGAAAACCTTAACATAATCAAAACATAGAAAAATTATATGGTTAAATAGCTAAGAGAGAGCTTAACATCATCATGGTATTTTTGTAAATTTGCATTGAAACACATGCAAACCTGATGGAGAGCATGACCAAAATGTGTGAAATTTTGTTAGCCTTTCAAAAAATCATGTCTTTAGCATGAAATGGTTTTCCAACCCTTTGGGTTGGATGCCTAAGGAAAATCTAACCCAAAGGTTTGGTATTTCCTAATGCAATCCATTTGGCAAGTGCATGAAAGCACATCGTTTGGCGAGTGCCAAATGAAAGCGTATCGTTTGGCGAGTGCCAAATGAAAATGCATTGTTTGGTGAGCATCACATGAAAGTGCATTGTTTAGCAATTTCCAAATGGAAGTGTATCATTTGGCGAGCACCAAATAGAAGCAGATCATTTGGTGAGCATCAAATGGAAGCACATCATTTAGCGAGCATCAAATGGAAGCACATCATTTGGTGAGAACCAAATGGAAGCACATCATTTGGCACATGCTAAATGGAAGCACATCGTTGGGCGAACGCCAAATGGAAGTGCATTGTTTAGCGAGCACCAAATGGAAGCGCATCATTTGGTGAGTACCAAATGGAAACACATCATTTAGCAAGTGCCAAATGGAAGCACATCATTTGGTGAGTGCCAAATGGAAGTGCATCGTTTGACGAGCACCAAATGGAAGTGCATCGTTTGGCCAGTACCAAATGGAAGCACATCATTTGGCGAGTGCTAAATGAAAGCACATCATTTGACAAGCACCAAATATAATTGTTAAAGCTTGTTAGAACACAAATATACTAAGAGGGGGGTGAATCAGTATATCCCTCAAAACCAATTCAAATCAACTTAAATCCATCCTATCAATCAAAATATGTAGCTATTGTAAATAGATAACACATGCAGAAGCAAAAGCACAAACACATAACACCAGAATTTATGTGGAAACCCAACAAGGGAAAAACCATAGTAAGAAAAGATGCTTGGAGTTACTATCCAATAACCTCACAAATGAAAATAATTTTACAATAGAAGTTTTATGGTCTTTAATGAAAGGAAGTTCACAACTCCCTTCTCACTTACATAATAAGACTGCAACCTCTAAATACAACTCTTTGTAGAATCAAATGAAAAATCACAACCACAATACTTTTGTTACCTCCAGGCCACTGCCTTCAACACTTATATACTTCTTACTTCCTTTGGATCACTACCTCTAGAACTCATTCTTCCACTTTGTCCTTTGGATCAATGCTTCTAGCACTTACAATATTTGGTCAACTCACTGCCTTCTGCACACCACTCAAACTATTCTTGTTTTGGCTCATTGCCTCTAGCATGCATTAAATATATTTTTGGAAATTCACACGTGGTACATTACTCTACTTTCAATGCACTATTTTCAGAAAATTACATTAATTGAAAATTGAACATTTGTACACTTTGATCACACACTTTATCATACATTCATACCATCTAAAAGAAACAAAAGGTTTCTCCTTATCGACCATCCTGAAATGCATGAACATGAAATGTGCAATGAACATATTTGAGTCAGCTTCAACACATCCATGGGAAAGGGAAATCAAATGTGGTCCAAGCAAGGAGATGAGCATAACCTATTCCAAATTATAATTTGAGTATGAAATGCTGTTTACACAACCATTGAATTTTCTTTGCTTGTTTCCTTGACTTTCTCAACATCAACTATCATTTGAATTTTTGATTTTGCAAAATCACTTTTGCAAAAATTTTCTATATGCCAAACATTGTTGTAGATTTGACATGTCACATTAACATTTACCAAAGAATCAAGAGCATTTTTTCTGACAAAATTTATTTCATTCATTTCAAATTTGCACTCTATAGCTTTATGTCCATACTTATTGCAAATGAAACAGCAACCAAAAAATGCATGATTGAACCTATTTGTAGGGGGTCTATTTGCATGATGATATTTTTCTTTAGATTTGATAATAGATTTTTGGATTTCGAGAAAGGACTTTTCAAGCTCCTTTGAGCGACTTGATCTCCTTTTCAATATTTTTGCATTCTTTCATTTTCACTTCAATCAAGGCCTTCTACCTTTTGTTCTCTTTTCTTGCACAATCAAGATCTTCTAGAGCATAAACAAGTTCACCTTCAAAATCAATTTCACTTTGTTCTTTAACCATATATTTGCTTGAACTTCCATGGATTACAGAGGCCATGAATAGGGATTCATCTACCTCTTCTTCTAATGCATAATGGTCTCCTTCATTTGTGGAGCAATATTCTTCTCTGGAGAGAATATTCTTCTTGAAATTGTTTCTCTTGAATTCTTTGTTCTTGCTTTCATTCTCTTTAAATGAAAATTTAGAAGCATAGTAACTAATTTTACGACAATTAAATAATTTGAAAGGTAATTTACCTTTGTACTTGCCTAATCCTTTCTTTAGCTTTCTCACAAAGTTTGCTTCTTCTTCATCTACATCACTAGGTGATTCAGAAGCTTCTTCTTTCTTCACAAATTTGAATACAACTTCCTTTTTTGGGTGTACTTTGAACTTTATTCCCCATTTCATAGGCTAACAGAGATCCATACAATTCTTCCAAGGTAATTTTTGTCAGATATTTGGCTTCTTCAATTACAAATAATTTTGGGTCAAACCTCTAAGGGAGGGTTCTCAAAATTTTCTTCACCACAACAGAGTCAGTTATATCTTCTCCATGACTTTTGATTTCATTCAAAACTTCATCTACCTAGAGTAGATAGCTGACTATATTCTCTTCTTCCTTAATCTTCAGATTCTCAAATTATGTTCGATAAGATTACAGTTTTGCTTCTTTGACATTGTCATTCCCTTCATAAAGATTCTTGAGCTACTTTCCAAATCCAACGTCACAAATGAAATAGATTTTACAATCTACACAAATTGAATTGATGAGAAAGAGGGGCCATTATCACACACCAAAGTAAATGACATTCCAAACCTAGTCATTGTGTGATCCTCTAAAAATTTTATTACTACATTTGTCATACATTTTCTGCAAGTGGCCACTTCAAACCATCTTGTGTAGTAGTCTATAGCCACTAAAATAAATATTTGTCCTACAAATAAGTGGAGATATATCATTCCAATAAAATCCAAGCCCCATTGGGTGAAAGGATGTACCTCATGTATAGGCTGTAATGGAATAGGTGCACTGCTTTTTTTTGGCCCCGATTTGACATATATGGAAAGTATTAATGTGTTCAAAAGTGTCCTTTAATAGGGTGGGCCAATAATATATTTCCCTTAATATCTAGTGAGCAGTTGCTTCGGTCGAATCGTGGCCAGTGCTGAATTTATCATGAAATTTTGTTAGGACTGAAACAACAACCTCTTCATCCAAGCATCTTAAATAGATACCCTCATAATTTCTTATGTACAAGATTCCAATAGATAATGTCATGGAAAAGATAGAAAAGTTTATCAAGGATCTTACTTGTACCTTTTGGGGGAATTCTTCATTGGTTCATCCAATAGCTAGGATAATAAAGGAATTTACAAATTCTCTTCATTAGTAGATATTAGAGCCAACTATTGACTAGATGATGAAAGCTAAAAATATGTTATGCTCTAGGAATATTTGACTGAGTTTAGAGAACTACAAAGTAAGATCAAGTGATCAATCTTCTTGTAGAAAATAAAGATCAATTATCACAATGAGACAAACATGAACGACTTGAATGAGTTTTTTACATATTTATTAAGTCATTTTCTAGGCCAAGCATGACATTTTTTTTTCATTCATTTATCATTAATTATTCTCTTAACATATGCAATAACTCAATTCAAATGAATTGATTTATTTTGTAAGGAATTTAGAGCCAACCTAATATGAAACTTATGAATTTTAAATGTTGGGACCAAGCACCAATTTAGAAATAGGTCAACTATTTCTATTCTTTTTTAAATTTTGGGCATCCAAGGTAGGTATTTATTTTCTCCTTTTTGATATTGAAAAGGGTTCAAAATATTGTAGACCAACAAACTTAAGAAATTTGAGCTTGGAAACTCTATTGAACATTGTACTATACAAATAATTCAAATTAATGAAGGAGAATGCTTGTTGTTTTCTTGATGCTCCAATATTTTTGATGATCTATTTCATTTCATTTCTCTAACTTAAATAATTTGGTGAGAGCTATTTTTTTGTGCCTTCATAAAGTTATGTATTGAATCTATCCATGGAATAAAATAGTTCAACTGCATTACAATTGAAATATATTATGTTATATTTTCCTTAGATGATTTCACTAGTATTGTGAATGGATATATCAATACAAGTTCTATTATAATATCAATTTCTTGGGATCTCATCTAACCTTTCAGATTTGAGAGATAAAGTGTAACTTGTCATTTTTCAATCATTTATTTTAATTTAATTTCTTCCAACCCTAATCATCTTTTGATCTTTTTTGTAATATGATAATTTAGGATAAGTTTAGATTTAAGTTAGACAATAGAGTAGTTTGAAATAAGATTTATTCATTATAATAAGGTAGGAAATTAGTTCAGAACCTACAATTTTGAAATATTAATCTTCTGCTTGAGTAGATCTTAATCATCCAACTATGTATTGTTGCCTCTTTTTCACCTACAGTTAAATAAGGCAAGATGATCAAATGTTAGATCTTCAGAGGCCAGTGGAGCATTCGCCCTAGGGCCAAAGTCATCAATTTAATGTCAAGTCACAAGGAACTCAGTGAAGAAGCTTGCCAAAATTAGGTTCGGCATGAAAACCTACTAAGGACAGAGTCGCCAAGACCCTGAGAGTGTCACAGCGAGTGTATTTCGTACTTAGGTTTCTATCGGCAAGACAAGGTCATTGTTCCAGCGACTAAGAATCTCTAGCATCGGCATGAGGATCCCCCTCAGAGTAAGGTCTTGGTGAGGTCGAAAGGTCTCACCGAACGACGACTGAGGGATACACATATCGGCGGGAGATTTTATCATCGAGGAGATGTCTTAGCGAGTACTAAGTGTCTCACTGACAGAGCACAAAAGGAACCCCTCAGTGTAACTAAAGGCAGCGTCAGCAAAGGATATCACCTTCGGTAGGATGTCTTGCCAAAGGATAGGTGTCTCGCTGAAGGGGGAAAAGAACTCAGAAAGATGCAGGAGTTCGGCGTGAGTCTCAGCGAAGGCAAACGAATGGAGCTCGACAAGAGTCATAGAGCTTGGTATAGAGTCTCGGCGAACAGAGACGGTCTTGCCGACCACAGAGGGACCCCACCAAAACATGAAGGGCTCGCCAACTGATGATGTCGCCCGAAGGTCATGCCGATAGTAGGAAGTCCTGGCGGCATATGAGGTGTTGTCAGCAAGAGTCTTGCCGAATGATGAAACCTTCAGAACAAAGAAAGAGTTCACCGAAGGAAATGGGGTCTACAAGAGGTCTTGGCGACAAGCACTGGTGATGATAGGGATTTTGACTTCGACATATGTCTTGCCGAAAGATAAGGGAACCACCGAAGATAAAAGAAGGGCTTCGCTAGGACTTGGGGCTTTTGCAGTAGTGTCTCGGCGATCGGGAAGGGTTACGCTGACAATATTTCAATGGGGGTGTCTTCGGCATAGTGAAAGGAGTTTGGGAAGACCTCTTCCTAATCGGTGGGAGTCTCAACAAAGGAAAAGAGGAGCTCAGACAGAATGAAGATTGGGTCGGTAGGATGTCTCGCCAACCAAGCAAGCTTTCTCTGAACTCAAAGCAAGCTTTCAGCGGAGTAGGGAGATTTCGATATGGGGTCTCAGAGAATGGAGTGGGTCTTGGCGACGAAAGCAGATGCCGATATGACAGAAGAGGAATCAGTATGATCGTTAGGGCTTGTTGAGAGCTCTGAGTGACGGCTCCATGTCTTGCTGACACTTGCGAGAAGATTTAACCACATCGGGGAGACACGATTAGTGTCTCACCGATATTCGGTTCAACAAGAGATTTTTGACCGCCCAAATGATCTGCGTGGAGTTCACTCAGCTGGTTAGAGAGATCTAAGGGTCAATCGTGGTAGTCTGAAAGGGCATTAACAGGGTGTGGACGATGTGTCTCTGTTACAGGATTAGAGCATTCATGGTGCAGCCGAAGTAGCTCAACTATACACGATGGATCGAATAAATGTAGTAGCTGAAGAATATCTGAAGGGGCTTCTAGGAGCGGTTTTTTCACACCGACACCAACAAAAGGGACACGCAAGATCTTCAGCATTAACTCAGAAAAATATCTAAGGGAAAATCCTATCCCGAATCAGGGTATTTTTGTAAGCCCTAAGGGGCCGACGTATAGTCTATATATAAGGCATTTTTTCCTTTTCTGTAAATAGTTTGAAGGATGCATTCAAAAGGAGTTAGTGATTTTTTCATCAATCCTTTCTCAATTAATGTATGTTTTGTAACTCGACTAGAATCTGGAATACAATACAAAGTTTACCTGGAAGCTACTGTTAAATGTTTGTATTACTTTCATTTATGTATT
This sequence comes from Sequoia sempervirens, assembly GCA_007258455.2. Classification (NCBI taxonomy): domain Eukaryota; kingdom Viridiplantae; phylum Streptophyta; class Pinopsida; order Cupressales; family Cupressaceae; genus Sequoia; species Sequoia sempervirens. Next base: position 102,361 of record VDFB02014583.1, on the reverse strand, counting down.
TTAAACTATACAAGTTCTTAACTGTGTTTTTCTGAAAATCTATATTCATACCTAAGGCTATGAGAATCATTTTTCCTTCCTGAGATATGCATGTAGAGAAAGCTTGTTGAGAATACTATATGAGTTTAGAAGGGGTTATGTCAAGTAAGTAAAAAACACTGTCTTTGCTTTCCAGTGTATGTTCTTCCTGTGTCTATTTTCATGATTTCTCTTTAACTCGGTGTATCACCATAGAAATAGTTCAGATTAGTCACATTATTTGTATGCTTTCCTTCTCCTTTTACCTTCACAAAATCAGTGGTTTTAGGTGCTACCCAAAGGAAGCCGGCCTTCTCCAAAGGTTCACTTCAACCATAGGTGACCCACAGCCTTGGAGTGATCCCATGTTGCTCTAGAATGCTCAGTTTCTTGTAAACTTTGCATGGGGTGCAATTCTAGGTGACAATAGTTTTTGGCATGCCCAGTGGGATAGGAATTTGTTTTAACTATTGGCTTGGTATGCAGCCAGTGAATTATCAGGCTTTATAGAAGCCCTTTGGCATACTTGGCGACTCCACAAAGAGGAAGAACTCCAGAAATACATGCCTTCTATAGTATATGAAAAGAGTTCAAACGAGAAGCAGCTCAGGCCCTTTTGAATACTTGTAGCTATCACCACCAAGAAGATGAGGCAGAGTTGAGGAAAGGCAAAGAACAATAATCATCTATTCTAGAAGAACTCAGTCCACTCCTCCACTTGTAAGATCTCATTTCATTGCACCAACAAACCCACCTCAGATACCCCCAATGGCCGCTCTAAGGAATCAACCCTTTGTTGCTTTCAACAGAGGGAGTCCTTTGAACTTGGCTCAACATAATGATATTCCAATGGCAGCCTTGAAGAGTCTACCAATTTTCACGGGAGAAGATCAAACTACTCCCATTGAACATTTAAGAGATGTGGCTTCTTTATGCGGAGTCCACCACATAATCGAAGAAGATGTTGTAGTGAGATTGCTAGCTGCTTCACTGAAAGGAAGAGCTATGCAGTGGTACAGGAGCCTACTGGTCAGTTTGATTGCAACATGGGACGATTTTGGAGAAAAATTGCACAAGCAATTCCAAGACAGGTCTGACAACTTGTCTCTTTTGGAGCAACTAACTACCATTAAGAGGGCTCCACAAGAGCAGATGAACGACTTCAACTTCAGGTTTCAAAGAACTTGGGATAGAATCCCTGCAACGGTGAGGCCACCTCTAGAGTATGCATTCTTATACTTTTTGAGAGCTTTGAACAGCGATATAGCTGTCATGATACAGTCAATGGGAGGAGTATCTCTGCCATATGCCTTTGAAATAGCTATTAGAGCTGAAAACAACTTAATACAAGCTGGTAAGCTTGCTCCCAGGCCACCAATGCCAATATTTCTAGAAATTCATGCAAACATCCCTTTGCAAATACCTCCTTTCACACCTCTGCTAGCTGTACCAATGTTACCAGCTGTTGTTCCAACCATTGACAAGTAGGAAAGTGTTGCTTCAAGCTCATCAAATGAATTGCAAGAGATCAAAAGTCTTTTACAAACTTTTGGTAACAAGTTGGTGAACTTGGAAAAGCAACAGACCTATTCCAGGCCTTATCAACAGCAAAATCAGGCCTCAAGTCAGCCTTTTCAAGGTCAGCAACAACAATTCCAAGGGAATAGATAGCAGTATCAGGGCAACTATCAGGCCCAAGACAGAGTGTGAACACAAGGCCTTTTCAAGCCTATGCTCCAGCACCTGTTAGTGCAGTCAGGGACCTAGTTCCTACTCAAAACAACTTAGCAGCTGATTATGAGTGGTGCTACCCTTGTAACCAGCCTCATAATCAAGCCACTTGTTCAAATGGACTCATCAATCAAGCACTGATGGTACAAAATGCTTCAGGTTCGCAACAGAGTGCATGCAATGATGCATCTTCACAACATCAGGACCAATTCAACAATGATACAACCCTACTTAATTGGCAAGGTCAAGAATTCTGTGGGTTGAATGAGGATAGCTCTCCAGTTGTAGCCAATACCAGGGCAAAGAAGAGAGCATTGGAGCTCGACCAAGTAGCTGATAAAGAAAGGGCGGCAGCTGTGGGACCATCTACCCCTTGAGTGACTAGTGGTTGGCAAATAGATCAACAACTCCCAAACAAGGAGTAGTCACGCTTACAGGCTGACCATACTAGTGTAAAGGTACACAATAAAAATCCAATTGCACCTTTTAACATTCTTGATAGCATGAGAAGGACAAACGTAACCATGTCTATGTGGGATTCTTTAGTCATCCCCGGTCAAAAGGATATGTTACAATCAGCCCTATCAAGTTTGAAAATGTCTGATGAATCTGAGCCCTCAATAGGTCAGGTTAGAACCGTGTTAACAAATAATTCTCAGGGAAATGATCAGCAGCCTTGCATAGATAATGAAAAAAGAGTTAACCCACCTCCTTTCTATGTATAAGTAATTATTGGGGATAAATTAGTCCATAACTGTATGGTAGATAGTGGAGCTAGCAGCTCCGTCATGCCAAAACAGATTGCTTACAAACTAGGACTAAAATACTAGCCTTTAGAGAAGGGAGTGATCCAATTGGATGTTACTTCGGTTAACACTTTGGGTATTATCAAGGACTTAAACCTCACTCTCCATGCTTGTCCAAACTTTTCAGTCCCTCAAGACATATGCATCATAGACCTTCCACCTTTCTTTTCCTTGTGTTTATCTAGAGACTTTATAGCCAAGATAGGTGGTTACGTATCAACTGATTGGTCACACATGTTATTTAGAACAAGATATGGGACTAAGGTTACTATCAAGTCTAAAAGGTTGGCCAAAGACCACATTGAGCCTTATAACCCAAGCCCCATCAATGTTGTTCCTTCTGTTGCAAATGCAAATTGTGTTGTTTTTACTGACAATGAAGGAGCTGCTGCTCAAGAACTCCAATCAGAAGCTATTCCTGACATGCTGCTATATGAATGGGCAGTTGAGAATGTATCAGACAACCCTACAGACCTCATTCAAGATGCTAGTATGGGCAACTATGTCATTCTTGAGCCTGATACAAAGATTCCAAACTTAGAGAAAGATGCAGATCAGTTATTGCAGCCTCTTAATGGACTTTGGGAGATGTTCTTTGATGGTTTTAGAAATAAAAATGGAGCAGGAGGAGGTGCAATGTTAATTTCTCCATAAGGTGATAGATACTACTCTACTTTCCGTTTTGCTTTTGCAAGCTCCAATAACACTGCTGAGTATGAAGGCCTTGTTCAAGGTCTAGAGTGGGCAAGAAAGAGAGGAATAACCAACTTGAAAGTCCATGGGGACAGCGAATTAGTTGTTAATCAAGTAAGGGGCATAAATGCTGCTAAAAATGACACATTAAAGTCTTATAGAAACAGAGTGTGGAACATGCTCGAAGATTTTCATGCCTTTAACTTAGTGTCTATCCCAAGAAATCAGAACAAGCATGCTGACAGGCTCGCAGCCATTGGAGCATAATTTGATATTCTAGATGACATCAGAAAGGAGAAGGTGCAGTAGTATGTCAAGGTTGTAGTCAAACCATCAATCCCTAACAACAACATCCACTGGCAAGTCTTTGACAGTGATGAGCAGATCCTTTCCTTCTTTCTTGAAGGTTAATTCTCCATGGTGAATCAAGCAAAACTCAAGCAGCAGTATGGAGATCAGGTCATACAGCTGAAGACAAACAAATTGCGCAAAGACTTGGTTACCTTAGAGTCTATTTTCAGTACCGATGATCAGCTCAAAAAGGCTAGAGCTGGCTTGCAAATCAAAGAAGAACACTATGAAGAGCTGGAGATCTTCAAAAGTAAGCTCCTTAAGATAGGAAAACTTTGTTCACCTGAAGATAGACAAGCTTCTGTTGCTTTGTGCCAAGAATTTCATGATGTCTTTGCTTGGGAGTATTCAAATTTGAAAGGATTCGATCCCCATATTGCTCAACATACAATTGAATTAGAGTCTAATGCCAAGCCAGTAAGGCAAAAACAAAGGCACTTGAATCCTAAACTTGAGCCCCTAATGATTAAGGAGTTGACTAAACTAGTTGAGGGAGGTATTGTCTTCCCTATCAAGCACACTTCATGGGTTTCTAATCTTGTGCCGGTCAAAAAGAAAAGTGGTGAGATAAGGCTCTGTGTAGATTTCAAGGATCTTAACTGATCCTCTCTAAAAGACCACTACCCACTGCCCTCCATGGAACAAATCTTGCAGGAGGTTGTTGGTTCTGAAAGGTTCTCCTTACTAGATGGTTTCTCAGGATATAATCAGGTGCTGGTTAAAGAGGAAGATCAGTTTAAGACTGCTTTTACAACTAAATGGGGCACCATGGCATACAAAAGGATGCCTTTTGGTTTGACCAATGCTGGTGCCACATTCCAGAGGGCTATGGACATGGCATTTCAAAGCTTGATCAACAAAATCATACTGATTTACCTAGATGATATCATAGTATATTCCAAGAATGTTGATGAACATGTGTCACATCTTAGGCAAGTTTTTGAAAAATGTAGAGAGTTTGGTATCTCCTTCAATCTAAGGAAGAGTATCTTTGTTGTCCACGAAGGGAAACTATTAGGAAACATAGTGTCAAAGCAGGGAATTACTATTGACCCAGAAAGGGTCAGAGCCATACTTGAGTTGTCGCTGCCTAATCACAAGAAGGGCCTATAGAGCTTTCTAGGCCAGATCAACTTTCTAAGAAGATTCATCCCTGATGTTGCAAATTTGTTACAGCCTTTAACAACTATGTTAAAGAAGAATGTAGTCTTCAGTTGGACAAAGGATGCCAAAAATAGTTTTGAAAAGGTCAAGGAGGCCTTAGCAACAACTCCCACACTAGTAAATCCCAATTTTTCCAAATATTTTTATCTGTATGCTTATGGTAGCACAAGTAACATTTCTGCAATATTGGTTCAAAAGAATGAAGAGAATCTAGAGCAACCAATAGCCTTTTTCAGTCAAGGTTTGGTCGACTATGAATAGAAATACTCCTTTGTGGAGAGGCACGTTCTTGCTGTGATCAGAAGCCTTAAGAAATTCAAGCCTTTGGTCTCTCATAATAGAATTCATATCATGGTGGTGCACTCAAGTGTGAAGGAGTTTCTATTGAATAAGGACCTAAATGAAAAAAGAGTAGGGTGGGTCACCAAGGTCATGGAGTATGACATAGATATTAAGATCACCAAGCTGGTAAGAGGCAAAGGTCTATGTGAACACCTCGCTGCAAGGTCAAATAGTGAAGGTGAACTCGAAAAGGATGTTATCCTTGCCAATACAAATGAACTTCAGGATGCTCAAGATGATGTACCTATAGAGACAACCAATTGGGTCCAAGATATGACCCATTTCTTACAGATTGGTGAATGCCCATTAGGATTAAACAGAGCTAAAAGGAGATACTTCAGATTGTAGTCTATACCATATGTGCTGATGGGAGATGTTCTTTTAAAGAAAGATCTAAATGGTGTCTTGTTGAGATGCATTCACGGTGACCAAATTGGAAAAGTGCTTCATGAGTTTCATGATGGAGCTGCAGGAGGTCACTTTGCTCCCAGAAATACTGCCTAGAAGGTCATGAGAGCTGGTTACTACTAGCCTAGCTTGTTCAAGGATGCGTATACCTGGTCAAGAAAGTGCATCAAATGTGCTCTATTTTCAGGAAAAGAGAAATTTCCTGCTATGCCTCTACACCCAATTCAAGTGGAGCAGCCCTTTATGAGATGGGGCATTGATTTCATTGGACCAATAAACCCACCTTCCAGTGCTAATCACAAATGGGTACTTACAGCCACTGATTATTTTACAAGGTGGACAGAAGCAGTTGCATTGAAAGAAGCAAAAGAGTCTTCAGTCTTGAGCTTCTATGAAGACATAGTCACCAGGTTTGGAGTACCCAACTCCATCATCTCTGATAATGCCCTTGCATTTGTGCAATTAAAACTGACCGATTGGGCTGTCAAGCATGGCATTCATTTGAACACGTCCTCAAATTATTACGCTCAAGGTAATGGTTTAGCTGAAAGCATGAACAAGAACCTCATCAGGATCATCAAAAGAACCATAGAGGATAACCAAAAGACCTGGCACGTCAGTCTAAAGAATGCACTTTGGGTAGATAGAGTGACTCCTAAGAGATCTGTTGGTAACTCGCCATACGTGTTGGTCTATGGAAAAGAGTCAAGATTGCCCCTATCTATGGAGCTACCAGCTCTAGACATTGTTCACCAGTTGGAGATGCTTGAGGGACAGGACCCAATGTCTGTAAGGTATGCAAAACTCATGGAGCTCGAAGAATCAAGAGACAGAGCAATGAAAACTTTGGAAGATCATCAGCTCCAGACAAAGAAGACATTCGACAAAAAGGCTATAGCAAAATATTTTAAAGAGGGAGACCTTGTGCTCAGGTGGGACATTCTTAAAAGTAGACCAGGCCATCACACAAAGTTCGACAACATGTGGACTGGCCCATTTGTTATCACGGACTGTAAAGAGCACAATGCTTATCAACTGGCTACAACAGAAGGAGATTCACTTCCTATCCCAGTCAATGGGATACACCTTAAACCCTACTTTCGAGCCTGATAAGTACCTTTCTTGTACATATCTAGTTAGGTTTTACGTTTTCAATAGCTGTTTTGCACTATGGTTCGTTAGTCCTCTATTTTGTTCCATCTCCTAAATGCTATTTTAATACGGTAATTTTTCTCTGTCGTTTTCCCCTGTTTTGTTTTTTTTACAACCCGTTGTGTCCTATGACTCGCATGTGTATTGCAACCATGTGCTGACTGACATTTATGTGTTCTCTGATTTTTCTAATGACTCCATGCCCAATGGATAAGTATAGCCACTGGTTCTCATGTTTAGCAGGCAAACATCTCGCAAAGGTCACCAGAATTGTTGCCTTTTTTTCACCTACAGTTAAATAAGGCAAGATGATCAAATGTTAGATCTTCAGAGGCCAGTGGAGCATTTTCCCTAGGGCCAAAGTCATCAATTTAATGTCAAGTCACAAGGAAATCAGTGAAGAAGCCTGCCAAAATCAGGTTCGGCATGAAAACCTACTAAGGACAGAGTCGCCAAGACCCTGAGAGTGTCACGGCGAGTGTATTTCATACTCAGGTCTCTATCGGCAAGATGAGGTCATTGTTCCGGTGACTAAGAATCTCCAGCATCAACAAGAGGATCCCCCTTGGAGTAAGGTCTTGGGGAGGTTGAAAGGTCTCACTGAACGACGACCGAGGGATATGCATATCGGCGAGAGCTTTTATCGTCTGGGAGATGTCTTGGCGAGTACTAAGTGTCTCACTGACAGAGCACAAAAGGAACCCCTCGGCGTAACTAAAGGTAGCGTCAGCAAAGGATATCGCCTTTGGTAGGATGTCTTGCCGAAGGATAGGTGTCTCACTGAAGGGGGAAAAGAACTCAGAAAGATGCAGGAGTTCGGCGTGAGTCTCAGCGAAGGTAAACAAATGGAGCTCGACAAGAGTCATAGAGCTCGGTATAGAGTCTCAGTGAACAGAGATGGTCTTGCTGATTGCAGAGGGGCCCCACCAAAACATGAAGGGCTCGCCAACTGATGATGTCGCCTGAAGGTCATGCCGACAACAGGAAGTCTTGGCGGCATACGAGGTGTTGTCGACAAGAGTCTTGTTGAACGATGAAACCTTCAGAACAAAGAAAGAGTTCACTGAAGGAAATGGGGTCTACAAGAGGTCTTGGCGACAAGCACTGGCGACGACAGGGATTTTGACTTTGGCATATGTCTTGCCGAAAGATAAGGGAACCACCGAAGATAAAAGAAGGGCTTCGCCAGGACTTGTGGCTTTCGCAGTAGTGTCTCGGTGACCGGCAAGGGTTACACCAACAGTATTTCAATGGGGGTGTCTTTGGCATAGCAAAAGGAGTTTGGGAAGACCTCTTCCCGACCAGTGGTAGTCTCAATGAAGGAATAGAGGAGCTCAAACAGAATGAAGATTGGGTTGGCAGGATGTCTCGCCGACCAAGCAAGCTTTCTCCGAACTCAAAGAAAGCTTTCGGCGGAGTAGGGAGATTTCGATATGGGGTCTCAGCGAATGGAGTGGGTCTTGGCGATGAAAGTAGATGTTGATATGATAGAAGAGGAATCGGTATGATCATTAGGGCTCATTGAGAGTTCTGAGTGACGGATCCATGTCTTGCCGACGCTTGCGAGAAGATTTAACCGCATCGGGGAGACACGATTAGTGTCTCACCAATATGCGGTTCAACAAGAGAGTTTTGACCGCCCAAATGATTTGCGTGGAGTTCACTCAGCTGGTTAGAGAGATCTGAGGGTCAACCATGGTAGTCTGAAAAGGCATTAACAGGGTGTGGATGATGTGTCTCTGTTGCAGGATTAGAGCATTCATGGTGTAGCTGAAGTAGCTCAACTAGACACGATGGATCAAACAAATGTAGTAGTTGAAGAATATCTGAAGGGGCTTCTAGGAGCGGTTTTTTCACACCGACACCAACAAAAGGGATACGTAGGATCTTCAACATTAACTCGACAAAAGATCTAAGGGAAAATCCTATCCCGAATCAAGGTATTTTTGTAAGCCCTAAGGGGCCGACGTATAGTCTGTATATAAGGCAATTTTTGCCTTTTTTGTAAATAGTTTGAAGGATGCATTCAAAAGGAGTTAGTGATTTTTTCATCAATCCTTTCTCAATTAATGTATGTTTTGTAACTTGACTGGAATCTAGAATACAATACAAAGTTTACCTGGAAGCTACTGTTAAATTTTTGTATTACTTTCATTTCTGTATTTTAAACTATACAAGTTCTTAACTGTGTTTTTCTGAAAATCTATATTCATACCTAAGGCTGTGAGAATCATTTTTCCTTCATGAGATATGCATATAGAGCAAGCTTGTTGAGAATACTATATGAGTTTAGAAGGGGTTATGTCAAGTAAGTAAAAAACACTGTCTTTGCTTTCCAGTGTATGTTCTTCCTGTGTCTTTTTTCATGATTTCTCTTTAACTCGGTGTATCACCATAGAAATAGTTCAGATTAGTCACATTATTTGTATGCTTTCCTTCTCCTTTTACCTTCACAGAATCAGTGGTTTTAGGTGGTACCCAAAGGAAGCCGGCCTTCTCCAGAGGTTCACTTCAACCATAGGTGACCCATAGCCTTGGAGTGATCCCATGTTGCTCTAGAATGCTCAGTTTCTTGTAAACTTTGCACGGGGTGCAATTCTAGGTGACAACATGTATCTTTGTCCAATTTTATTTATACAAGCAAAGGCCCCTTGTAAAAAATCACATAGGCCACTTAGCTCTTCAAAAATAATCAAGACCTAGTTAAAAATGAACCTTGGAGTTGAACCTTCATATTTTTAAGAGAGGTAGATTGATCTATCATTCTACTTTATGTTGGTATTTGTATTACCAACACCAACAAAATTGGCACTAAAATGAGGGTTTGATCAAGGTGGACCCTAATAGGAAATTTTCTAGTGAGTCTAGTATTAGGGTGATTTGTTCCCTATTTCAAAATGAACCAAGTTGTCAATTTTTTGAATTAGATCAATAAAGCCATGCAAAGAGTGAAAAATGGAAATATGTTGGAATATAGTTTTAGCCACAAAACCCTAGTTTGGTAGACCATACCACAACTCCTATTATATCTTGTATTCAAATAGTCACTACTCCCTAATGGGTTTAATTTATGGCTAGTTTTCATTCATTAGTTTATGATTTTATCATTTCAATCTGTTAGGTTTCACAAATATTCCTAAGACCTTATACATCTTTTATACCTTTCATGCACTTAAAATATGACTTTAGTATGTGGAAATGCAAATATGATACGTCAAAATTTGTATGTAAAATTTTTCATGAGATTTAGAATGATTCTATAATTAAATTATGATTGTTAATGATGTGTATGTCTTAGGGATCAAACTAACTTCATGCAACTAGAAGAACTATAACCTGTAGCAGCTAGACTTCCAACCCGCAACATAAGGACTACAAATAGTTGTAGGGGAAATTTCAAAATGGTTAAAGCATGATAGCTCTAGAGAAGAATGAAGGAAACCATTGAATGGTCAACCATGAGTCACCTCGAGAACATTCCTATCCACTAAATAAGACGAATGAAAGAAGAAGTTTTTTTTGAATAGGTTAACCCATGACATGACATTCCGTATAAAAGACATCTCTGTTATGGTAGTTAACCATTAGGGTAGTTTCAGTTTAATTTCTCTTCTTCTGACTTTCAATTATAGTTTTTTGTTGCAAAGACTAAGTCTTCTCCCTATCTTTGAGGGAGAGTGGAAAAATACATTATGGTTATATTTTCAGTCCTAGGATGAATAAGACTCATAGATCCTATATATTTTCCACAAAGTTGTTTTTTGTTGCACTAAAAGATCAACATGTTAATGCTCGATACAACCACCAGAGTTAATGAATCCACAAGAGGCGGTTAGTCCATGTCACAAACCTGAGTGATGCACTGCACAACACAAGGAGACCAAGGGCGCACACCTTGCAATAATCCCTCCCAATGCAAGTGAGGGGTTCAAACCCATGAACCAAGCTTTGATACCAATTATTGTAAAGACAGTTGTCATTGCACCAAAAGATTGACTTGTTCATGTCTAGTACAACTGCTAGAGTTAATGAATCCATGGGAGGTAGTTAAGCCATGTCACAAACCTGAGTGTTGTGTTGCACAACACAAGGAGACCAAGGGCACACACCTTGCAACATATAGTGGGATTTTTTGTGAATAGTGAATCTAGTTAGTTATCCAAATAGTTTTTGCTAATTACTAGTTGTTAGTTGATCACTCTCATCTTTTTTATCATTTGAATAAAAGTCATGTATTTATAAATGAGAAATCCCTAGTATATTCTTGTTAGAGTTCAAATTTTTCATGCAATAAATGATTTAGTTTAATATTATGAATAATAGATATGTATATTCTTGTCAGAGTTTAGAGTTTTCATACAATAAAGGAGTTAGTTCAATATTATGACTTATTGATTAAGTAGTAAGTGTTGACATTTGTTGTGGAAAAATAAACTCAAACAAGGGCCACTTGAGGCATTGCTATCCACTCTATTTTCTATTATTAGATTAGTTCATGCATTGTTGAATTAAGATAGTTTCTAGTTACATGCATATTCATGAATATGATTTTGTAATTGAATGAATCTCAGCACCAAAAAAGTGACAGTTAATTTTTAGGAGGGAACACGTTCCAATGCTAGAAAAGCAACGGTAACTATGCAAAAAATGCCAGAACTCCATCCTCTCGAGGGCCTCGAAGCTTTCAAGGATATGTTGGCTAGACTCTGAAACATGGACCCACAGGGAATGATACTTGGTAACATGTAAAGTACAAATCTACTAGAGTTAAGCATAGATTTGCAAAACCTAATTGGGTTTCGTTTCAACCTAGTTGGCATCTAGATCACAATAAGTAGCCATTTTTTGATATTTTTGAAGAAGATAGGTCACTAGGAGATTGCAAGCAGAATCTTAAAGATAAAATATAGTATGAAAAAGATCCAAAGTTTTTGAATAATCTATATGAAGATAGCAAGCTTGATCTTAGATCTCTTAGGGCTTCAAAGTTGCAAGGGAGAGGTGAGTTTCAAGGTCTGATTCAAAGAGGGTTCCATTCGAATCACACAAGAAGTCATCTAGTGTAGGATTTTCAAGTGCCATCCAAAAGGTTTAAACAACCCTAGGATTTCTCTGGTAGGCGCTACTTTGAATCGGCCCCAAGAAATCAACAAAGGAAAATTCAAGATGATTTTAGAAAAGAGGCTTTACAAAATTCTTGGCGTCAACAGATTCGAAAGGATGTACTGGATAATAATACAAATAAGGAGAACTAGAATAAAAAAGGAAAGGGACCACTTGAAAAGAAGCAGGCCCAAAAGGCCATTATAGGATCACTGCCTAAGCAAGGCAAAAAACCAAAAATAAGGGTTCCAGGAGGAAAAAAGGAGAAAGGTGCCAAAAAGGAAATATTGAAAGAAAATTTGGAGATGGAAAGAGCCTACCCATTCAGTGTAGAATGAGCATATCAACATGGTAGAGGAAGGGGGTGATGGTCAAAGGGGTTTGCAAGCGAATCAAAAGGGCATAATACAAAATGCATTTCTAGAGCATCTAATGCAACCACAAGTTAAGGATCTCAGAGACAAAGCATTGATTTGTAAGTTTGTGAATTTGACCCCTGATTTAGGTAAATTAAAGAAATTATTGGCTGAGGAATGGGAAGGGGTCCAAGTAGTTTTTTATGTAGATAAATCTATGGGGATTTTTGTTGTAATTTTTTGCAATAAAGAAAGGTGCAATGTTGTATTTAAAGTTAAATATTGGATTTTTGAGGGCTTAGGCCTATGCATGCAACCATGGGTTCTAAATTTTAAACCTTAAGATTTTTTTAAAGATTTGTTCCTTACTAGATTTAGATGCATGCTCTACCAATGGAATACAAGGCATTGAATTTAATTGAAACCATGGCTAATCAAGTAGGAATCTTTTTCAAACACGTTCATATATTTTTTCAAAACCCTTCAATGCTAGTTAGGGTTTGTGTATTACCTGATATCTCAAAATATTTTCCTCAAAAAATCCATCTAGCATCAAAATTTGGGAAATGGGTTCATAATATCACTTTGGAAACCTTGGATAGTGCTTGTGCAAAATGTCATATGTTAGGGCATAAGCTTGTAAATTGTCAGACTAGGATTGCTCATGATGATTCAAACTGTGGGCAACATGCTAATGTTGCTCCTAGAGATCTTGCCTCATCACCAGATGATAAATCAATATCAGAAATTGTGAAGCATGTCAGTAAGGGGACCTGGTGTGAGAAGAAGATAGAGATAAATATGGAGATAGGAGTGCAGTCTAAGCTGAAAAAGATTGTTTTGATCTCTTTGAAAACCAACAAGAATAAGGATTTTTTGATGCGGATATACATGGATTATTGTCTTAATCTATATTCATCTTCTCTTCCCCAAGTCTCAAAACAACATTTGGACATTATTGTCTGAAAATGAATGTTTGAAGATTGTTCAAAGCCCCAAGATGTGTCATCAAATAGACGTAGGGGTGTTTTTCCTACTCTCTTGTCTCACAACTCATCTACATTGATTCAAACTACTTAGCCTGATAAAAGAGATGAGCTGGAATTGCTAGCAGAACAATTCTTAATATTAGTAGGTTCAAAAATGTATGATGAAATAGCAGAGGTGTTGGCAGCTAAGGAGGGTTGGGGGGAAGGTGTAGTGGCTCAAGAGGATAGTATAGCAGGAGTGACAAAGCAAAAGGTGGATTGGGGGAAAAAAGGGATAACTTATGAAGGTAATGGGTCAAACCAGTGTACTAATGAAGATTTAGATCAACATCTACTACAAGAAAAGTCTTGCTTGGTAGATTAGGAAGAATTAGAATATGATTATTCAAAGATATTGTACATATCTCAGATTCCTTCTCAAGAAATTTTGAAGAAGTCACCAAGGAAGCGGGGAAGGAAATCCAATTTGGCTAAGTTGAAGGAGGAGATTGAAGCAGGGGTTCTAAAAACTATTTATGACTCTATTTTAAACAAACGCCCGAGGAGAGCTTGCTGCTCTCCTCGAGCGCAATGAAGGTTGTTTCATGGAATGTTAGGGGTATAAATGCCCCTAACAAGAGAGCTCATATCAAGCATCAAATTGATGCTTGTGGAGTAGATATTTTTTTACTTCAGGAGTCTAAACTCTCAATACGGTCATATGAAACCTCCCTACAAAAATGGAAAAGGTGGAAATTGACCCACTCTCTGGCCTAGGGGTCCTCTGGAGGGATGGCTACTTTGTGGAACCCTAAAGCAAGAAAATGTTATCTCAATAAGGAATGAGTCTAATTGGTCATTGCTTGAGGTTTCTAAATTTATCTTAAAGTATTGGTTGTTTAATATTTATGGGCCTATTTTAACAATTGACAAGAAAGAGTTGTGGGATGAAATAAATCGTGTTTTAAATGGCTTGGGTGATGCAAAAGTCATTTTGGGAGGATATTTTAATGCTATTGTTTCACTACAGGAAAAAGATGGAGGTATTTGTAACATCATGAAAATAGGAAAGGTTAAAAGAAAACAATAATGCCTATAAACTCTAATGCAATCTAAAGTCAAACAACAAAGAACAAAGGAAATAGCTAAAACATAAAACAATCTCACCAAAAATTGATGGAATTCCATGGATAACCTCTGTTGTCCTTCTCCATTTTTCTGTGTTGGTATTCTTGCCCTCAAATTTTTAGTATATGTGCAAGTATAGCCTTGATAGATGTGATTATAGCAAAATATCGAAGATTAAAAAAGTGATTGCTCCAAAAGTCATACGATTTCGTGAGAGATAAAATGATGAAAGACAAATCAATTTATAGAAAATTGATCATTCGAATGATAGGCCAAGATTGAAAGATAAACAGATGATTGAGATCAAAGGATTAGACATGCATTGAGATAATTGTTAGTATTGACATGAGTGATAAAAACTAAGAATAGAGATAAAGATTAAATAATGATTTAATCTTCAAGTTTGGTATTCAAAAATTGAAGAATAATGTTTGCATGACAAAGATAAAAATAGATGAAAAGCAACGTTTTGTTTGAATGCACACAAAATTTAATTAATTAAATAAAGATATTTAATTAATAAGCATGTACATGCATACAAGTTAGAACTAGATGATTGACTGGTTATGAAAGAGAGTTTATTCGCGAAAGATACTCAGACATTAAATTAGGAGATAACTGACTGATTTAAATAGATCTCAAGTCAAGTGAGAATGAATACTTAGATAACTTAAACGTTTATCTAAATATAGAAGAATGTGTTAAAAATAGACTTTTATGAATTAAATGATTTATTTAATTCAAGATTCGACATTTAAGGATTAATTAAATAAATAAGATTTATTTAATTGAGTAAAGAAAAGGTTAGATGAAAAATTAAATAATTAAAGTATTTATTTAATTATAGTCAGAAGTATGGTAAAGGTAAATTAAATAAGAATTTATTTAATTTGAGAAGAAGGATAAAGTTAATTAATGATGTAACTCCCAATACTCTTGTCTCCTGTGACAAGACCCAAAGCATTGACAACACCTAATTCCCCAGGATCAATCGACACAGACAAATCACACTTTGCAATCAGAGTCTCCCGCAGAGCCCCCAAAATTCGCCCCCAAAGTTGCCCTATGAGCAATTTCTTATCCAGGAAAATCCTTCTGTTACGCTCCAACCAAATTTGCCAAACAATCAAACTAGGACCAATGCTCCAAGCAATTTTAAGAAAGGAGGTTCTGGCAGGAGAAGAGCCTTGTCTCAACCAAAAGTCCTCCAAAGAAGAGACATGGCAACACGGTAATCTCCAAAGATTCCACCAGTAATGCCAGATAGTCTTGACAAAAGAACACTGAAAAAAGAGATGCGGTAAGCATTCTTCATGCTGACCACATAGAAAACACCTGGAAGGGCCCTGGAATCCACGTTTCCAAAGATTGTCCCAAGTAAGACACTTACCTTGGACCACTAGCCAAGAGAAAAATTTACACTTGGGCCAAGAAAATTTATTCCAAACATGCTTCCACCAAGTAACCTGGGAGCTCCCAAAAACCTGTTTATCCAAAACCTGATAACCCGAGGCCACCGAAAATTTTCCTTTCAAATCAGGACCCCAAGCAAGCACATCACTTCCCTAGAGAGAGTTGCAGACACGACTAGATAAAAGCTTAGCAAGCTCCTGATGATCTTCCTCCACACCACCATGAGGCCAATCCAAGGGGTCCTTCCATTTGGCCACCGAAATCTGACCCAAATAATTTTGTGATTTGAAATCAACCACATGACACCAACCCGCCGCCTCGAAAACCTGGCACAGATCATGTAGGTGGGGATGAGAAGACACAATGGGTGGATGTCCATCCCAGGAGTCATGCCAAAAGAGAGCATCCCGACCCCCATTGCAAATCCAAAAAAGACCCTGCTTAACCAGCTTGGCACCTCGTTTAAGGGTACTCCATATCATAGAACCTTTACCCTCCATGCTGAATCTAACCACCTCCCTACTTTCCACTGCTCCCAAATATTTGAAGGTCAGAATCTTAGCCCACAACAAGTGTTGTTGTGAGCACCAGCGCTAATACAACTTAGCAGCCAAGGCCTGCCCATTCAAATCTGATCAACGTAGACCAAGACCCCCCTCCTGCTTTGGCCTACAAACAACATCCCACCTCACCAAATTCCATTTTCTATGGAGAAGATTGCCAGCCCATAGAAACTGATGAGACAATTTCTCAAAATCTTTAACAAAACTTGAAGGAGCAGACAAAACAAAGCATCTATAAAGAGGGAGAGCCTGGACCACCGATTTTAGAAGAGTCATTCTACCTGCTGAAGAAAGCCACCTACAAGTCCAATGACTGACCAATCTTTGAAACTTGTCAAGAGTCTCTTGCCAAAACCTTCTGGGGAGAGAACGAATGGCAAGAGGGATACCTAGATAGGAGAAAGGAAGTGAGCCAATCTGGAAGCAGAGAATACCAGCAATTCTCCTTTGAATAACCTTAGGAGTATGGAAGAAATAAATGAAGGACTTCCCCTCATTAATGCACTGCCCAGAAGCCGCCAAGTAACTGTCCAACACACTGCGCCAGTGGAGAGCCTCCTCTACCTTAGCCCTACCCATCAAGGTAGTATCATCAACAAACTGAAGATGAGACTGAGGGGGAATGCCATTTCCCCAAATCCAGCCTTGAAGCGAGCCACTAGCAACTTGAGCACAAATGAGCCTTCCCAGGCCCTCTGCAAGAAGGATGAATAAGTAGGGAGACAGGGGATCACCTTGCCTAAGGCCTCTAGAAGCACCAAACAGATAAGTGGGCTCACCATTAATAAGCACCAAAAAGGAAGAAGAAGTGACACAGCTCCTTACCCAATTAATCCAACCCTCCGCAAAACCAAAAGCTCCAAGAATTTTGAAGAGAAAGCTCCACTTAACATGATCATACGCTTTGGCCATGTCCAACTTGATAAACATCGACTTTTATTTTGAGGATTCCATAGAATGGATGGTCTCAGCCGCGATAACAACCCCATCCATGATCTGCCTGCCAGCAAGAAAACCTCCCTGCTCCTCAGAGATTAACCCACCAAGCCAAGGTTTCAACCTTTCCGCAATCAACTTAATAATAATTTTATACACCACATTACATAGTGCAATAGGCCTAAAAAGATATAGAGAATTTGCCCCCTCCCTCTTTGGGATAAGAGCTAAAAAAGTAGCATTCAGAGACTTCAACATTTGTTTATGCTTAAAGGATTCTTGAACAACCTCTAAGAGGTCCAATTTAACCACTTCCCAGAACTCCTGAAAAAACTCAACAGGAAATCCATCAGGCCCAGGGGCTTTTCCTTTCTTCATCTGGAACACAACATTCTCAATCTCCGACAAGGAAATAGGGGAGAGCAACGATTCATTCATTTCATTAGACACCAATTGTGGGATACAGTCTAAAATCTTTGCTTCATCCTCCTCTGCAGGAGGCGAATCCTCAAAGAATAAGGCAGAAAAATACCGAATGCATTCAGCAGATATAGAAGCAGAAGAGGACAAAATTTCCCCATCAGGCAGCAAAAGGGAAGAAATAGCATTACCTTGCCTCTGATCCTTAATAGAGTTATGGAAGAAAGAAGTGTTCCTATCACCAGCCTGAAGCCATTCAATACGGGACTTCTGTTTCCAAAAAAGTTCTTCTCTTAATTCCCATTCCTCAACCTCTTTAATTGCAGCAACCTCTAACAAACTCAAATCTTCTGAGAGGCCTTGATCACGAATCTGTCTGCTAATTAGATCAAGATGCTCCTGAGCTTTCTGTTTTCCTTTAAACAAATTGCCAAAGTGCTGCCTATTCCACCTCTTCAACCTGTACTTAACATATTGGAGCCGCTTTGAGAAAGTGTACATAGCAGTGCCATAAGCTGGCTTCCCAAGATCCCACCAGCCAGGGAGTAAATCATGGAGAGATTCATCCCTGAGCCACATGAGTTGAAACTTAAAGGTCTGTCTAACACACCGCTGAGGCAATTCAGCCACCAGTTTGATTGGCCAATGATCAGAACCTCGACCATCCAAAATTTCAGAATAGATCTTCCACCTGTCCCCCAACCAAAAACTAGACACCAAGAATCTATCAAGTCTCTCCGAAATAGAGGCATCTCCAATTCTCCTATTATTCCATGTAAATAGACCATTACCTGGCTTGATATCCACAAGACGAAGAGCATAAATATTGTCCTGGAGCAGCAACACCGAAGCCTCCAGCCTAGCGGTACCACCCCGCTTCTCCGCAAGCTCTGTGATAGCAGTAAAATCACCTCCAATAATCCAAGGATGGTAAGGGAAAAGGCTACGAACTAAACGAATGTTGGCCCACAAGATGTGCTTACCCTGCAACTCCACCGGCGCATACACATTGGAGAGGAGAATAGTTTCCCCAAAAACAAAACAAGAAGCCACCATGGAAAGGGAGGATTTAAAAGACCCCCACCATTGGGGGCAAATCTTTCGCGGATTCCAAAAGCACGCCACCCCACCAGAAGCCCCCTGAGCCCCAGTGCATTGGCATTCACCATTCCTCCATAACTTAGGAGCTAAGTCCATCATACCTTCCACAGAGAGCTTAGTCTCCTGGAGAAAAAGAACATCAGGCGCATGAAGCCTAATCAAATCCCGAACAACTTTTTGTCTAGGGCCACTGTTCAAGCCCCGTACATTCCAAGAAAGAACTATCATTTCAAGGGAGAAGAGAAATGCGAATCAAGAGTCTTGACTGACCCTGATTCCACCAAAGTCTCCCCAATCATCTTAATCTTTTCCACATCCTTCTTCCTACCTAGCTTGGAGGTTTTTTCTGACCCCCCTTTTTGAGATCTTTTTGCAAAATACCCAACTGAGAGGACAACTTCGAAATCTTCTTCCCCGCCTCCGAATTTTCCTTCTGCAAGAGGTGAGCCTTATCTGCACTAACTTGCCCTACCTCAGCACTACCACCTGACGCAACCTGGACCCCCAACTGCCGAAATGTTCCTATGTCTGAAGGCCCATCACCATGCAGAACCATAAGCACCTCTGAATTGAGCTTTGCCTGTCCAGGAACATTCCTGTCCTCCTCTATGCATTGCACTCCCGCAGCCCCCTCTTGTTGAGAAGAAATCATTTCCTCCACCGAAGGGCCATGCTGATCTATAACCAAAGTCCCATGATCAAGATCAAGAAATCCTGGGTTCACCTCTTGTTGACTGAGCTCTTCCAACACCTCGAATCTATTGAAGGTATCCTCCTCCTGCCTATCCTTCAAAGACCTTTTATGACCTTTATTTCTGTTTTTGCCTCTAACAGTAGTGAAACCATCCTCGCTACCACCAAAACCCTGAAAGGTATCCTTGCCCTTATCCACACTGGGTGTATTATTTGAAGGCAGAGGAGATTGAGCCTCCAAAGGCTTGGCCTTTGGACACCTGCGCCGGAGGTGACCGTACTCATGACAGAAACGACAACGGAAAGGTAATGTTTCATAGTCAAGTTGTTGCACCCATGAATAATCTCCTACACTCACTACCAAAGAGTCTGGCAATGGCTTACTTAAGTCAATTTCTACACAGAATCAGGCAAAAGTCATTACCTTTTTGAATTGTGTATGTTGTGACGAACCCACAGGTTTCCCCAACTTCGAAGCTAATAAGTGCAACACATCCTCGCACCAACATTCCACAAGGAGCCTTGGAAGATGAACCCAAACTGGAACTTGATTTGGAAGTTCCTCCGCCGGATTGAAACTAGCATGCCATGGCTTAATGAACAAGCCCACCTGGTTGTAAAAATACAGGCCCCCTTCAAAAACCCTATTCCAATTTGCCATGTAGTCGAAAGTGACCATGAAATAATTGTTTGCCAAGAGGCGAATCTCCATTTCCCCCTCAGGTAGCCAAGTCCTTTGAGCCCACGAATCCAAGAATTGCAATGAAATCTTCAAACCCAAAAATTTGCAATAAAGAGAATGCCTTGAGAAATAATTGATATCCTCTGCCAGCATCTCCATTGGAATGACTACATTCGGCCTCTCTGCACACCATTCAAGGCATCCGTTAATCTTTGGAATTCTAAGCCCTCCTGCCAATCCTGACACAGCTTTTTCAGGCTCCATCGAAAAGAGATTATTATCAAAAACCTTCGAGCCCTGAAGAGATGGTTTCGAACCCACCGCCGAGCGAAAATCCATTTTGGGGCAAACCCCAGAAGAATCCCCTTGCAGCATAGAGGAAAAGGCCTTAAACTCTCATACAAGCCCATGGAAGCCCCAAAGGGGAAACACCACACCTCCCTAGAGGAGGGAACACGAGATCACCAGCCGGTGCACCCAACTCCCCACCCCAACTCACCACCCACACACCTTATCCCACACCAAGCCCCGCCTTCCACCGCACCACACCCCACCGAGCACCCTAAGCCCACACGCCACAACAAACAACCCGCGCACCAAGCCACTGCATCCAAACGCCGCAGAAAACAACGGCCGGTTGTGAGCAGAGGAAGAGAACCAACCACTGAGCACCCTCCCAAACACAATCTACCAAACACTGAAACCAACAGACCCCCCTGCGCACAGACAAACGCCCACCCACCCAAACGCAACCCAGGCAGCAAGACAGAAACGGGCTAGGGCACGGATGCCCTAGCTCGGCACACAGAGAGCGACGCCATCTCCCATCTCCTCCTACAACGCATATGCCTCTTCCAGTCATGATGTAACTAAATAAAGAGCATTTATTTAATTAATCATAATAGAATAAAGAAAATGTGAATTAATTAAATAATTAAGATTGTTTAATTGATAGAAGAATAAATATTAAAGTGAATTAATTAAATAATTAAGTTTATTTAATTAATAGAGAAATAAAGGACTTTAGAGAATAATTAAATAATTAACATTATTTAATCATGACTATGAAAATATGAATTATAAAGAAATTAAAGTTGCAGGCTTAGACCAAATTTCAGTGTCTACAATATTAGTTCTCCATTGAGAGTGATTGAATATTTCAATTCTTTCATTCTCACCAATGCTCTAAAAGACATTGTGCCATCCAAAGGGAGGTATACTTGGACGAATCGTAGAAAAGCTTTCTTATAAATTGCTAAAAGATTAGATAGGTTTTTCGTATCTCCAAACTAGTTTTTAGGGCAGCAGGGTTTGTAATCTGAAATCCTACCTCTTGTTGGATTTGATCATTATGCGATCTTGTTGCATATATAAAATGTCTCCCTTCCTAAAGGAAAATCATCCTTCAAACTTGAAAGCAAGTGGTTCAGGCACCCACAGTTTTCACCTCTATTGTGTCAATGGTGGATAAATGCTCCATTTGAACATGGTTTGAAAATATATCAGCTTTATAAAAAATTAAAACATGTCAAACAACAAATAAAGGTATGGAATGAACACATGTTTAAAAAAAATTTCTAGTAGAAAGAGGTCATTTTTAAATAGTTATCGATAATTCATGAGCAAATTATTCAAAATGGATTAGATGATAATTTGTTTGAGAATCAAAAGTAATTGCAAAGGGATTGGGAAGAGTTATGTGCTAGGGAAGAAATATATTGGTGCCAGAAATCGCGAGAACTATGGCTGAAAGAGGGTGACAAAAATACAAAATATTTTCATGCTTTTGCATAGATAAAAAGAGCAACTTCAACAATATTTTCAATTCAAGATATGGCCTCAAGTACCTGGCTAAAGTCAGAAGAAGATATTAAGAGAGAAGCTAAGAGATTCTTTTCTGAACTTTTATTAGCTCCACAAGGCAAAGATCCACAAGGCAAAGATGAAGATGAGATTCTTGAGGTTATTCCCTCTCTAGTTCAAGATGAGAATAATGATGCCCTATTCAAACCTGTTACCTTGGATGAAGTTAAAGGTGTTGTTTTTTCATTGTCTCTAGATAAGGCATCAGGTCTGTATGGATTTACAACAATATTTTATCAAAAAGGATAGGATTTTTTGTCCTATGATCTATTGTTGGTTCTAGAAGAATCAAGGAGAATTGGATCCATTCTCAAGTAGTTCAATGTGAAAAACATTGCAATTATTCCAAAAGTAAAAATCCCTAAAACCTTTGCAAATTTTAGGCCTATATCACTATGCAACACTATCTATAAGATCTTTACCATGGTCATATACCTCAAATTGCAGCCTCTTATTCCAAAGATTATTTGTCAAGAGCAGGGAGGCTTTATCCCAGGTCATGAAACATTTGAAGGAGAATTAATCACGCATGAGACCCTTCACTCAATTTATTCTGATTGTTTACCTTCTTTCATTGTTAAGCTGGACATGATGAAGGCTTATGATATAGTAGATTGGAATTTCCTTAACAAAGTTCTTGAAAAAATTTGTTTCAAAGGAAAATGTCATAGATGGATTAGATCTTGTTTGTTAGGAGCAAATTTTTCTATCATCCTCAATGGTTCACCTACAGGCTTCTTTGCAACATCACAAGGAGTGAAACAAGGGGATCCATTATCCCCCTTCCTATTCATTATAATGGATGATGCACATAGTAGATTAATTACTTATAAGCAGAGCTTGGGACATTGGGGAGGCATTACTATTTCAAACACAAACATTTCAATAACTCATTATTTGTTTGCAGATGATACCATCTATTTTGGTAGATCAATTATGGATGAAGTCATTCAAATAAAACAAGTGCTTGACAGGTATTGCTCAACATCAAGTTAGAAAGTTAATGCCTCAAAGTCCAAAATTTATGTTTTCAATACAAAAGAGGCTATAAAAAATAAGATAATTAAAATATTGGGGTTTAAGCAAGTAGAGTTTCCATGTGATTACCTAGGTATTCCTTTTTTCAAAGGTCCAAATAAAGTTGCTTATTGAGTTAAAGTAATAGAAAGATTAAAGGCAAGGATTCTAATGTGGAAGGCATGATGGTTATCATTATCAAGCAAAATTCCTTTAATAAAATCAATATTATCTATAATCCCTAAATATTTTTTGCTAGTTTTCAAGGCACCAAAGTCTATTATCCTTGAAATTGAGAGAATTATTAGAAATTTTCTATGGAAGGGTAATATGAATGATTGCAAAAAAGTGCCTCTAATATCCTTGGACAATATGGTGCTAGAAAAATCTCAAGGAGGAGCAGGTATCCACAATATCTCAATTAGGAACAAGGCATTTGGGGCCAATTTAGTTTGGAAAACGTATGCAAAACCTGAATTGAAGTGGTGCAAGCTAATGTAGGCTAAGTATCTTGACACTCCAAACCCCTTGATGATTCTTACTATTTCAAACCCGCCTTCAAGATTGGCCATGTGGAATTTCTTAACGTCATGTAGGTCGATTATTACTTCATTCATTACATGGGAAATTCATGATGGGAAAAGCGTGAAGTTTTGGGAGGATTCATGGAATGGTAAGCCCCCTTTGGAAAAAATTTAGGAATTACAACATGTAAGGGTTGTATTATCAAGAGAATGGGGTGAAAATTTTCTAGATTACATACATTCAACAGAAGGCCTAATGGGTAAAGTAATATAGAAAAAGCATTATGATTCATCTATTTTTGCCAATCAATTTTCATTGCTTCAAGACATTCTAAAAGGTAGAATTATGTTCATTTTGGGGAAGCCTAATAAGATTCTATGGGCTCCTTTGAAAGAGGGCTCTTACTTTGTGAAGCAAGAATATAAAGCTCTAATTCACCGTAGGGATTAGTTGGATTCATAGAGGGTTTATTCATTTTGTTGGAACAATAAGATTCTTCCAAAAGCTGAGAGCTTTGCATGGTTAGCTTTACGAAAGAGAATTTTAATGAGTGATAACTTAACTAAACTAAGAATTTTTGATCCTTTTAAGTGTCCATTATGTGAGGACGAGTTGGAGAATGTAGACCATTTTTTTATACAATGCAGTTTTGCACATGAATGTTGGATGTTTGTAAAGAGCAAGTTGAACTTATACAACCCTTTGCAAAATTCTATTTGGGACATCTTCCAGAGTTGGCCATTATTGTATAAAACCTCTTTTTGTAGCTGTATGGAAAGTTATTCCACCACTAGTAATATGGAATATATGGTGGGAACATAATTTATGCATTTTCAGGAAATCAAGTTCTTTAATTGAGGTTGTCAAAGTTAAGATAGAAAAAGCAGTTTTATAAGTGGTTAATGCTTATGTTCTAAAACATAAGAACATGTCCTCCTTGTTCACAAGTTGGGATGACTCTATTTTGAAGAATTGGAAGAACATAATTTTTCCATTTGTAGGAAGTTTACATCAAAATAGCAGAGTGAAGGTGAATAGAAAATAAATCAAATGGAAGCCCCCATGTTCTTATTTTTTAAACTTAGCTTTGATGGTGCTTTGAGAGGGAATATGGGCATCTCAGGGGTAGGAATTTGTATCCAAGACTCTTTGGGATCAGTAATAGTGGCTAGTTCATTTTCACTTCCTATGGGCACGAATAATGTGGCTGAGGCTCAAGTAGTTCTAGCAAGATTGGAAATTTCCCTCAATTTGGGTATTTCACAAATTCATATTGAGGGGGATTCCTTAATTATAATTAATTTCTGCAAGAAGAGAAAGGTGCACGGTCGATGTTTGAAATATATCTATAGAAAATCTAGTTTTTGTTGGAAAAATTTCAAGCTTTTATCATCTCACATACTTATAGAGAGGGGAATGGCATGGAAAACAAATTGGCGAATATGGGTTGTGATGGGAAATAAATTGTTGTGTATAATGACATATAATTGCAAGTATATCTGAAAGTTGTTGCAATTGTTGTTAAGGAAGCCACAACAATGACCACGTGTGAAAGGAGCTTATAATGCGTTCATAAATGCATAATCACATTATTATTGCAATGGATAAATAGGTGTAATCACATTTTCATTAGCTTGGCTGAGTAGGATGAAGGTGGAAATTAAAAAATGATGAAGCAAGATGAAGGTGGCAATAACAAAGAATAATTTGTTTGGTGGGTGGCATCAGTTGTGGCACTGATTGCTCACCCTTTTGGACAGTCTCTTCATATGAATTGAAAATACAAAAAGAAAAGACAAGTAGTAGTTGAAAAGTTTACAAGAAAAGTTTTTGATGAAAATTTGGAGCAACAGATTCCAAAGCACCAAGTTCCAGAGCAATAGATTTAGAAAACACAGTTCAAATTTGGCTAGAGATATTTGAGTGGTATCAGAGTAGTAGGACATTAATGAGTGGAAATATAAATGGATCCATAAGATACATGCCTATGATTTTTATATTGAGTACATTAAGGGCAAGTAGAATGTTGTTCCCGATGCCAAAATTCTAGAGCAACAAATTCCAGAGCACCAAGTTCTGGAGCAACAAACTCAGAAAATAAAGATCAGATTTGGCTTGAGAAAGAAGGGTGCAGGGTCCTGTTCCAGATATGATCTTAATAGCATAGGAAGACCCGAGGGGAAATTTAGTCCAAGGGCCATGCATGGGTGTTTAGTTCATTTTTCTTTGTTCATTCCTAAATCTATCTAAGTTTTAGGCTATAAAAAAAGTTTTTGTGGGTTTCTAAATAATTTGTATAATCAACTCATTTTCACTAGCAAACTAGGGGATGGTAGATAGTTTATTGTTGTAAAGGTGTTTTGGGGATCATATAAACCATTACCTATTGTAAATTTTATTAATATTAATATATCTACAAGCCCTTCGCCTTTTGCCTAAAACAAAATAAAAATGTGTGTTTCATACTCCTAGAGTAATTAGTTACAGTTCAAAATTAGAAGTTAATAGTCACAAACTTAAGTGATAAGCACCTATAACATAAGAATCAACTTAAGTTTATTCCCATGTTTTGCAAGTTAAATGCATTCATTTCCTTTTCCAACTTTTACAATTTTATGTACATGTGTAAACACCTATACTCATTGATATAGGGTGTGTTAGAATCCATGAATGCATATATAGTGCAAGCACTCTCAAAAGCTTATGAATCCTTGGTTGATAATTAAATGAAACCTCTCATGGAAGATGGACAGTTTAGTTAGGAAGCCATCCTATGAATTGTGTGTCTACCTGTAGCACCAAGTTAATCAAACATTAGAGAGGCCCTACACCCCCCCACCATTTGGGATAAATTTCTTTGGATTTAATAAAATCTCCCCTCTTAACATTGTTGGTCCTTTACATGAATTACCTAAGAATCATGAGAACCATTTCCCTAAGTTCATTTATGGAGATTCTAAAATTGTCAAGGACCACATTAAGGCCTTTAAATAAATATGTAGTCAGTCTTTGATTGAGCATGAGGATGTGGTTTGTAGGTGTGTGAACCCCAATCCTAGTACTTGCAAAACAACAAGAATAAACATGTTAAACAAGAAGATTGCAAGCTAAAACAAGGATTCCCCATGAAATCCATTTACAAACTTCAAATTAGGAAAGAAAACAATGAAGAACACAATGAAACAAGAAAATATAGATTCAATCCCAATTAGAATACCAAACACATGATCCCATGGGGGAATTGGTGCCAATTTGATGTGAAAATTGGCTCTTTCCCAATTCCTAAGATGCAAGATTGATCCACTTTGTTGATGAAGGATGAGAGCTCCAAGCCAAAAATCTGCAAAAACCTAGCTAAGAACTCAATGGTGATGGATGAAAATGGCTAAATATTTTAGCATCATAACTTTGCATAATTTGTGGATGATCAAATGAGGATATGAGCTCTTTATTTATAGAATGCCAAGATGGATGAATGTCCAAATTTGAGCAATGTGGGACTAAAATTCATCCAATGGCATGATGCCACTTGTCAATCTATGAGTGGATGGAGGATGTGCAAGATTTGAGGATTGTGCCAATAAATGCTTATTTTTGAATTTCAAATTTGTTGAAATGACATGTAAGAGGGAAGGGAAAATGCAATAAATGCCACTTGGCTCAAGGAAAAGGACATGTAAGATGAAGTTATTTCCTTGTTGGATGTACATGTTGACTTGGAATTTTTGAATTCAAATTTGGGGAATATTCCAAAAGATGCCTTGTGAGGAAAATAGAGATTTAATAAATGAATTAAATCTATTTTCATGTGAAACTTGCATTATCTAGAGGATGGGACATAATGAGAGATTAAATTAATCAAAGGTTAATTAATTTAATGAGAGAGGTTAGATGATGTGACCTATTTGACTCAAATTTATGGGTTTATTTAAATCAAATAAGAGAGGAATATGACAAGAGATTAATTAAATAAGGATTTTGATTTATTTAATTAAAATAGATGGTGTTAGATTAAATAAAATAAGGTTTTAATTTATTTAATTTAATGGATAGACTTTAGAGATTTAATCAAATCAAATTGATTATTTAATTAAATAAGGATAATTAGATCAGATGGATTGATTTAATTAACAAAAGAGAGCGACTTAATTAGATAAAATGATTTACTTAATTAAGAGAAGAATACTGATGAATTTAATTAGATAAGGGGATTTGATTAAATGGTTAGACCGAGGGATGATTCAGGATGAAACGATGTTAGTAAGTCGGGATCAAGTGCACAATGTCAATCGATATATTTTACGTGTCTACAATAGGTTTTTTCCCTATTCCTTGGAAGAATTTGAATATAGCCACTATTTAAATTTATCCCCTAGGTCTATAACACAATGGAATAGGTTGCAAACTAAGTTACTTAATAAATTCAAGATCTATACTAATCTTGTCATCCTATACCATCAATTTTTTATTTTCAAGACTTAACCAAATGGATTGTCACTACTTCTATTTCTTTACCAAGAGATTGGTCTTGTTGAATCTCTAATATTTGATCAGGAGTGAATTCCAAGGATTTTTCTATGATGTATTCTATATGAACTTTTTCAAATTCAACAAGACTAGGTTGCATTTTTGTTGGCAAAGTTCTAACCCTTTAGAATTTATTTAAGGCATTCCACAAGGTTGCTCACTAGCACTTGTGGTAGTAGGAGCATTGAACCACTAGGATTTAACTCCATGTTTTTCTTGTATGTAGATCTTGTTGTGACCATACAACTTGTAATAATCCTAGGAGATATGGATGTTTTGAAATTGTGTGAAGATGTTTTTTGTTTGGGATATTTGAGTTGCCTTAAATTGAGCTAGTAAGGACACCTTAAACTTATTTGGACCAAATGATGAATGAATTTTGGATGAGTGTGATAGAAGTGAAAACTTAAACTTTGGAAAAATCTCTTGTTTAGGGTTTTTTTGAGGATTTTCTTTTTCTTGTACTAGACCAATGAGTATAAACAAAAAGAGGATGATAATGAGACTAAGAAGCTTTGGGAGTAGACTATTTACTCCAAAGAAAGTTAACTCACAATGTTTGATAATAATTTGACTAAGTACTTAAAAGATGATGGTTCTCTATGAAAAGAGTTAAACTATTTGGGGATGATTGATAGACATTTGAACCTATAGATACACATCCTAATTATAGTGAGATTTTGAATTATCAAATTAAAGTGGGCTTTCTGATAAAATACCTTCCAATGAGTGGATGACTAGAGTATGCCAAGGTCATGCACAACTTTGAAACCTCTTACCTTGAAAGTAAAAATGTTCCTTTCAAGGGATTATTGTTTCCTCAACAAATTTTGGTACATAGCAAGTAACTTCACGCATTGATCCTTGTATGTTGCACCACTTTAAGCTATTATTTTACAAATGGCTCATAGGCTTCTAGATTTTAAAATTTGATAGTAGGTATTTATTGTGAATAGAGAGCTCATTCAATATGCTTGAGTTGAGAGGTGTCTCCTCTCTACTCATCACCACTCTGTCTTGGTGGAGGGTGATCCCACAAAGCTGGTTTATAATTTTTGGGAGATTCTATTTTTTTGCTGAAATCACATATTTTTAGAAAATATAATTATTTAAGCCTTAAAAAGTTCCATTTAAAGCATTCCAATTGAAGAAGGTTTGATCAAACTACCTTAGATCAAACCCCTTGGATAGAACACCACTATTTTTAAACCATACCTATAATAGAGTCTCCTTTACACCTATCAAAATGCTGATAAAAAACCACTTTTGATTTACCTTTTGGGGGATCAAATGAATTAATTTAAAATTTATTTTTGTAAGTATGTAGTCCTTATTATAAGCTTCCCAAAAAGTATAATTTTAAATAAATTTAATCTTATTATTATATTTATTTTTTATTTCTTGTGAATGTAGGTTTTTCACCGAAAATCAAGCTCTCTATTCTGCACACATGGAAAAATAGAGGATTATCATTTTTTTTTTGAAAAATATGAGTGCACCAGATATTGAAGTCCTTGATTCAACAAAAAAAAATTGAATTTGAATACATATAAAAAAGTCATGTGTTATACAATTTTCCTATGTCTGCATTGTAATTGGTTTGACTTCGAAACTTTATTAAGGAAGAAAAATTCAATAAAACACTATGAAACCAATTGGAAGCACTAGATATCATAGTTACAAATCTAAATTAAAAAAAATTAGAATTTTATCTTTCATGGAAAAAATTTATGTGTTATACGGTGAGCGTCACTCATTAAAAATGGTGTTTATTGAAAAAACTAGTTTTCGAAGGAGATGGAAAAAGAAGTGCAATTTGATTCCAAAAAATTTGGAAAAAATATATTTAGAATCTACAGAAAAAATTTCACAAATCACTAGTTTGCATCATCTTCAAATTCCTCACGGTTTAGCTGCTATAGGTTCTTGAAAGTAAAAATTTAGTTAGACAAAATCAATTTAGTGTCTAGTTTGGCCAAAAATTATAAACCAGTATTGTGGGATCACCTTGGATTGAGGATCATGGGGCTTTGCTTGGGTGGAAAATGATTTTGGCACCCAAATTCTTTCTTGCACTTCTAGGGTTTTTCACCTAAAAGGAGAAAGAAATGGGCCAAAATGGGCAATGCGCTCATTCAAGATTAATGTAAAGAGGGCCATGTAATATGCCTAATTATGATGTTCAATGCAATAGAATGAAGAGAAAAGATGATTATTAATGTAAACCTAAGAAATGCAAAGTGTTGGAAAACACAATGTTGTATGCATAATGCATAAAAATGTAAGTAAATGATGAAATAATAGAACAGAATCAGAGAGGTGCACCTGGAGGCTAAAAAAGGATGGCATGAAGGTCCGGAATCTTGATGAAAATTTTATAAAAGTCAACTAGGACACTTATGCTAGGCTGGGCGACTTAGTCCTAGTTTAGGGAAAACTGCTCAGAAACCTGTTTCGGCCAAATGGGTATCCAAATCTACGAAAATCCCCAAAAAATAGGTTCAATGGGACTAAGCTGCCACTAGTGGCAACTTAGTCCACTTCTGAATTTCTAAAAAATCAAAAGTGGAAACAGAAGCCCTCGGTTTGTAATTTGGATCCTGAAAGGTGTTCACTTCTGAAACTTTGATTTTCGGGCATGAAAGTGACTTTTTGTTGATATTTTGGCTAGGTCAAGAAGGAGAGGTCTTCAGCAAGTCTTCAACCTAATCTTAAATGATCTTCAAACTCTCAAAGTTCATAAATCTGCAAACACACAAAGATAGAAGGAGAAAATGTTGATTGTTAGGGCATGGGGGTTTGCCTTGGTCAAACCCCTTTTTAGGTGATTAAACCAAATGAAGAAAAAATGTAATGAAGCATGCAACAATGGAGTTAATACCTTTCCATGATGTTTGATCTTGAATTTCTATAGCAAAACATGAAGAATCTAGCCTTGAATGTCTTAGGAAGCTATCTTGATGATTTGCAATGATAAAACCCTAGCTTGCTTGACTTGAGAACATGATGAATGATGAATGAATGATGATGATATGAATTAGGAAGATTTTTGTCAAAATGAGAGGGAAAACCCTATATTTATATGCAATTATGCCTTAATTCCTAAAAATACCTCATCACAGGCTGACCTTAGGTCTTAAGGAATAAAAACTTGAATGAAATTTGAATTAATTTTGATTTTTGTGCCACATGGGACTAAGTCGCCAAAGGTGGTGACTTAGTCCACCTAGAAAATTTTGAGTGGATGTCGGAGATTAAGATGTATTAAATGTTGTTTATCGGGTTCTTCTTCAACAAGAAATTTAATTAAGGCCTGCAAGTGCATAAAGGAGCCATTTAAAGCATAAGAAAGGTGTAAATATTGATGACAAGCCTAGGAAAGTGTGAAAGTTTGTTACAAGACTTTACAACACTTTGAAATGGGTCTTGATAAGGTTATTTAGGTGAATTATAATATTATGGTCTTAGAAAAGTGTGAAGATATGTTACAACACCTTACAACACCTTTACAAGACATCAATAAATGTATTTTATTCAATTTGCAAGGGCCCAAGACCTAATGTGGATGTGTAAAACACCTCACAACACCATATCAAGGCCTCATTAAGACCAATTTGTCATCAATTATTCCCATATAAAGCAAGGTATACACTTTTTGGTGACACAACTTGAAGGATACAAGCCACTCCTTGGGGTACAAATTTCATTCTCCCCCTTTATATAGCCCATCAAGAAATATTCTTGAGATCAAAACTTGGGGTAATGAGGCCCCCAAGCAAGTATCCTATATAGAAATGAAACTAG
Organism: Sequoia sempervirens; assembly: GCA_007258455.2. Taxonomy (NCBI): domain Eukaryota; kingdom Viridiplantae; phylum Streptophyta; class Pinopsida; order Cupressales; family Cupressaceae; genus Sequoia; species Sequoia sempervirens. The sequence goes on along the minus strand of VDFB02014583.1, from coordinate 70,597 downwards.
TGTTGATTTTGGTCCTCAAGATCTTTCTTGGGAGTTGTGAGATAAGAGCATACACAACACTAGACCTCAACGTGTGCAACAAATATGCAAGTTAGTGGTATTTCTTATTTCCAAGATTGAACTAAGGTGCAAGGAAAGAGCATATGTATGCACTAACCTACCAAACATGCCAAAAAAATTTTAAGTGCAACAAGGATTCAAATGTTTTGTTCAATTTTAAAGCACCAAGGGAAAATGAAATTTGTTGGTAAATTTTAATCCCAAATTGAAAAGTGAAAATTGTTGGTTCATTTTAAGCTCCAAAATAAAGTGATAGTTGTTGGATTATTTTTATTTGCACCAAAATAAAATGTGAAGATGTATTTTAAGAACCAAATGAAAGTGTGATAGTTGCTGATTCATTTTAAGCACCAAAACAAAATGTGAGTTAATTTTAGGTGCACCAAGAGAAAATGAATCCTAGATTAATTGAAAACCTACAAAACAAACATTAGTAAATTTTTTATTTCCATCTTTTTCCTCAAATTCCACATGTTGCAAACTGATTAAGTGAGATAAGGAAACAAAAAATTGTGAAGGTTACCTAAAAATCAGAATTGAAATTAGATTAAACCTTAAGAATCCAAGTCACTATTTTACTTGACAAAGATGTCACATTGTTGTGCAAAGGTGTCGCACTATTACCGCGTCTACCTTTTGCAAAGGCGTTGACCTATTTTAAAAGTGTCAAACTATACCTACAATATAGGTAGAAATGATCATAATAGAATCACAATAATAAAGCAGAGGTGTGACATTGTTGACTTGCAAAAGCATCGATATTTTACAAATATGTCACCCTTTATGAAAAGGTGTTGATCTTTGTGAAAATACATCAATATTTGACTTGCAAAAGCATCGATATTTAAACAAAGGTACAAATCTATCTCTATAACCTACAAAGCCAACAAAATTCACAAAAAATGATTAGACAAGGATGTGGGTCCCACTGGGCATGCCAAAATGTCATATGGTTAGCTTAGATGATCAAATAACAACATAATTAAACTAAAATAAAACAATATAATAATCAAACAAGGCCAAACTCAACGAAACTCATTTGTAAAGAATTCAAATTGATTTATCTAAAGATTTTAACTAAATTCAAAGCAATTCAATCAAACTAAAAGTGCAAACCTCTCAACCCCATTGTGGATTGATGCGTAATTGTGGTGTGGATGTGGATTGATTAGTTTTATGCATTATCCATGTTGTGAAAGCTTTGATGAGAGGGTTTATTCACAAGATAATCTCTAAAATTCTCAAGAAATGAGTCAAGAATTCTAGAGAGTAAGGATGCTTAGAAGGATTGTAAATTGAAATTCATGTTGAAAAGGCATGGTATTTATAGATTTTAGAAATTATGATCAATGGTCAAGATTGAAAATGGTAATCAATGGATGAGAGAAGACCAAATAGGTGAGTGTGGATCAAGGATTAAATCAACGGTTCATAATCCATGAAGGTGGAGATCAAGGATTAATCAAGGGTTAATAATCTATGAGATGCTCAACAATATCCCTTAATTCATGGAGATATGTTGGAGATATTTGGATTGGAAGGAAGAATTTGAATTTGAAAAGGGAAGATTCCTTGGGGAATATTCTTTGTGCAATTTTGAAAGTTTGGAGGAAAATTACATCAATTATGAAAATTCATTTAATTGTGGAAGCTAGAAGAATTAAGATCTTTAATTAAATAATTAGGAATTATTTAATCAAGAGGTATTATTTGCATTTTAATTAAATAATTTGGAATTATTTAATCAAAAGGGGGAAAAGAGTATGAAGATGATGAATTAATCAAACAACCTTAATTATTTGATTAATAGGAGAATCAAGTGAATTCAACTAAATAATTGAACATTATTTAATTAAATAGAGGAATTTAATGATGTTATTAAGATGTGTGATATATCCAAGATATTTTCAAGTGTTTACACATACTTATCAGTGGTGTCTTTTATTTGATCAAGTTATGCCATGTCTACAAATTTTATCATATCTATTTTTCACTTTTTTGCTTAACATGTTTGCTTGTAGCTAATATGATTGTGGTCAGATTGTAGTCAACTTTGTAGGATGGAAGACTCGTGTCCTCTTCGTGTCCTAGCTCAACTTTTGTATTGTATATATTAGATTGAATACTTGCATCCTCTTTGTCCTGGGTATATTCTCTTCAACCTATTTCTATTTTAGCTTGCACATATTAGAATACATATGCTTTCTAAAGTGGGGGGAAAATGTAGTGCCAAAAATTGTACCCCGTGCAATTTCACATTCCATAAACTCCCCTTTATCCTAATAAAAGATGATAATGAAATCCACCCTTTCACATAACTTTAATCTCGTTCTTGAACTCTTTATTTTCAGTCTTATAGTGAATTTTTGTTGTGGAAACTAACATGAAGGACATACATTTGTGCACTACACAAATTCCCCAAAAATATTCCTAATTATGTGGTCATTGAGATGTTACACTTCCACCTGCCCACAAAGTGTAATTCCTCTATGGTTGCAGATGTTCTTGAAAATTCCTTCTTGCATGTCTTTTCTTCATTAAAAATATCATTCTCTCATACCTTCAACTCATTCTTGCATTCTCTCAATATATCTTTCATTCTATCTCTCAATTTATCATTCTCATTCTCTTCTACACTAGTTTCTCAAGCTCTCTCATGTCTTGGCTTCTACATCAACATTATGATCTTCTTGTCACATCTAGAGTGTTACATACTCTCCTTCAACATCAATAGCTTGCTTGAGGGTAACAACACTCTCTTCTATTTGCATTATCATATTTCTTTTGGTAAAATTTATATTTTAACTTGTCCATTTTATTTTCAATCTACTTCATCTAATATTTTCTCTATCTATCTAACTGTCCGTGGAGGTGAAAAAACATCCCCAACATTTTTCCTTGTTTTCATGTGTGCATATTATTGATTTGGAGCATTTTGGGAGGCTTCGTAGCATTGGAACTATTGTGAGTTCATTATTCTCGTTTCTATTTCATCATTTTGTTTCAATTAGTTTAATCTACACATGTTAATTTTTTGTTATTCTTATCATTTTTATTATTCTATTAGTTTATTAAAACTTCCAAATTTTAGTCTCCAAATAGCAAGTAGACTCTTTGTTTACTATCAGCAAGTTATATTCTCAGACCATACGAGACTACAATGTGTCATGGGGACATCCACACATCGCGCTATCATCCTTGGACGAGTGCTAGCTAGCTTGCTCATGAGACCTATAAAGTCTGCTCTTTCAGTCACTAAAGTTCTTATTCTAAAATCTATCCTAAAATATTAAATATAGTCAAAAAAATTGTCTCTCTCCACCCTTTTCACCCGAGCTTTTCCCTTGAGGTAGTAGATGCACACTTTCTCTTTGAGGAGATAGAGGGGTGTCATTTTTCCTCCACTACAAGTATACAAAATTCACCATTCTAAATAATATATTATCAAAAGTGGGAGATATGAATTTAGAGTGCATACAAATATATAATAGTTCTAGAGTATAATGTAAGAAGATCCAAGGACCACAATTGTAGAAGCAACATTTACTAGTAGTCTAGCCCATGCTACATGGTTTTCAACATTATTTAACTATATATATTTGGTCCTACCATGTGTAATAAATTATAAACTAGAAACCAAAGAGCTTAGGACTATCAATGATGAATTGGAGGTAATACTAGATGGAAATTTTCTCAACATTAATTTTATATTTCCCCAAAGGGATGAATATAATGGAATAGACATAGAAAAAATGGAGATCATTATTTCAATAGAAGGAAAATTTCTTTAGCAACATTGAAAATTACTACCTAAAGATACCTAAGAAATGAAAGTCACAAATGCCTAAGAATTTGTATTGATCTATTTTAAAGGAATATTTGATATTATTAAATTACTAAACAAGATGGTAGGAAATGATGAAAAAAGTTCCTTCTAGTATAGGATGTGCCATTTTATTGTATTATTTTTTTATGAATCACAATATATTGATTAGAGAAAGTTGATAAGTTATAACATGAATTACCAATTGATGGATTTCTAAACTCAATGTTTCTAATATTTCTTCATACATATATCAAACAATTTCAAGCATGAAGTTATGGTTTGAGTTACAATCTTATGAAACTTATGATAATATGATGTAGATTTAATATTTCTACCCTCACTATAGTTATAAATTAATAATAATGATTTTATAAGATTGGATTATTATATTAATATTCTAAAAATAATAGAGATAGATGGTAAAATTAACATTAGAATCTCACCTAAAGTGGGAAACCTCATCACTAAATTTGGAAGTTATTTTATCTAGTACTGAATATTTACCTATATTAGAATTGGGGGATTTAAAAATCTTCTATCCAAATTACCTCACTATGTAAGTGATTACATCATTCTCATTGAGGTATTCAAAAAATGAAAGAAAATAAAAAATGTTAAGAAAGAAAGAAAGTAGGATATCCCTTCCCCATGAGCCTAAGCTATTGTACTTGTTAATCATTCTAGAATTCTCAAGACATCAATAGATCTCTTACAAAGGTCAAATTAAAATTTTACTAGAAAAGATTCTAATTTGAGAGAAATAAATTCATTAGGAGACCACTTAAATCTTAGACCATGGTACACTCATTCATGTCCCAATTGGAAGATTATTATATATATTACAAAATATATTATGAAGTTAGAAGGTGAGATTGTACAAGGCTAAAATGGAAAAAGTAAAGCCTTTAATCTACTATGGGATGTTGAATATTTTAAAGATGATGGTTTATATATGTTGGATCAAATATACAATTCTACTATTTGAATGTAGCCACATGTTCCCATTAATTGGGAAAATAAATAAGTTACTAAGTGTAGCATCGTAAATTGTCACCCATGACAATTTCACACTAGATTTTTCTTGGGCTTCTAGGTAATTGGACCTAATTGTACATCTTTAATGTCCTAAATTATGCATTTTGTGGCCCATTTGTACATTTATTAAGAAAACCCATGAACAAGACCAAACAAAACATTTAATATTTTTCTCCTAACACTTTACACCCTGCAAAATAGGGCTAGGACAATGTCACCCTAGGTGACTTGGTCCCCCTATTTTTCCTCCAAATTTTAATATGTAAAAGTTGGCATTTTATTATTTGAATTTCAAATGTCAAATATCAACTAGATTGGGATTTAATTTTTGAGAAATTAGATTAATTGCATATAATACCTAGTCATTTTGCTATTTGAAAACTAAGAAGAAAGAAGTGTAAATATTTGAAGCAAGAGCATTATCAAGCAATTATTATCAATTCAAGAGTAGTCAAGGGCATATATATTGCAAAATTTTAATATTGAAGTGTCATGTCAAGTTTTATGTGAGTTTGTTTATGTTTATGCTATCATTTTGTTTGTGGGGACTAACCCTTGTAGGTCTTCAAAGCGATCAAGCCAAATTGCAATCAAGTCTTGAGGAGATTTTATGACTTTAGTTCTTTAAGGAAATCAAATATGAGTGGTGAGTTATAGTCCATTGTTGATTCGTCATTCATTTGGAATTTAGCCTCTATCCCTCAAAATGATAAGATTTTTATTATCAATTTTTCCATTGTGGAGATGGAAACACCAACACGGGGTTTGATTGAAGCAAGCCCCTATATGGAACAACCCTTCCTCTCTCTTTGAATTTGTAGGTTGCAAATTTGAAGAATTTTAGAGGAAGATTGAAGACCATTTACTCATTGTTGCATTCAAACCCTACAATTTGACAAGATACTAGAAAAATCAATTATCTTAGCATCCAACAAAGATCTGATAGTAGGAACCAAAATGAAGAAGGCTTAATAAGACTCTCAAGGACTATGAAATTAGATTCTAGATTTAGTCACTAGGACACTAATGTCATGGGTGACTTAGTCCTTCAAATTTAACTCCAAATTTATATACTAGATGCACAATGCTCTATTGTTTCCAAATATGTTGTCCAAATTTGGTTTTATAGTTTCTTTGTTACAAAAAAGGTGTATTTTTAGATTAGGTCTCATAGTTTCATTAAGTCAACAAAAGCATATCAATTCCAATCAATTTCTAAGACATTAAAGGATCAGATCCAAGGCTGATTGACTCACCTACAAAGTTGAAATTCAATCTAATCTCATTACCGATATGCATCCTAATGTTCATTGAAGAAGGAATTGATATTAGTGATATATGCATTAGACCTAGGAGCCCTTTTTCATCAAAACATTTTGGTGAACTCGACATTTTGAACATCATTTAGATCTTATGATTTTTTAGCAACTTTAAGACTTGAAATTTTTTGCAAATATTGTCAAAATTTTAGAAATTGTAGCTTTTTGTTTGCAAAATGTGTCAAGTTACATTTGAAGGAAAACGTGTTATTTTTCTTAATTTGGTGCAAATTTGTGAAAAATTATTTCATTTCAATATTGAAAATTATTAAATCTATAGGTGAATTGTATGAATTTGCTAAAGCATTGCATAATTGGGTTAAATTAACTTTTATTTTGGAAAATTTTGAAAAGCCTAGTTTGTTACACTACATTGCAAATTCAAAATTGATCAAAACAGTAAAAAATTCAATTTTAGATCTTGATAAAAATACTATTAGACATCCATTACCTACCCCTAGTACCTCAAGACCTAGAATTTTAGATAGATTCCAAGCCAAACATAAGTACCCTAGGCGACCTTGTCCATCTAAATCATTTTCAAAATTTAGGAGTAGTTTCATATATGTTATCACTTTGCAAATCTAGACTTTGATTTCCAAATTTGAATCTATAATAGATATGTGAGTTTGTTTTCAATCCTAGTTGGTCTTAACATTCTTAAAAACAAATTAAAATTGAATTTTAATGATTAATCTTGGAGAAAGTATAGCAATCTAATAATTTCAGATCTCTTTCTACAAGTACATTGTATACCTACCAACCCCTTTAGGCGTGATGAATTTGATATGTTAGATGATGCCCTTGGGGACTTCATCTCACCTAGATCATCTGCAAGGCTTCTAACATTCCAATAAATGCAATAATTGATACTTTTGACAGTCATGTTTGCTCTTCTCCCAATATCTCTCCTAATTGTGAGAGTATCTTGGCACATTTATTAATATCACTTTTTCCTAATTTTCATTCATCTCCCAACATCTCCCCCACTTGTGAGAATTTTTTGGTGCAAGATAATGCAATCATTGATAATCATGACAATCATAGTTGTTCTTCTCCCAATATCTTACGTACTTGTGAATAAGGTATCTTGGTGTTAGAATTGTTGCATAGATGGTTGTCATTCCACCAAAAGATTGACCTGTTAATGCCTGATACAATCACTGGAGTTGATGAATCCATGGGAGGTTGTTAAGTCATGTCACAAACCCAAGTTTTTTGCAACACAACACAGGAGAACAAGGGTACACACCTTGCAACAATTACCCCCATTGAAAGGGAGGGGTTTGATCCTGTGACATAGGCTCTAATGCCAATTATTGCACAAACAGTTGTCATTGCACCAAAAATATTGACTTGTTAATGCTTGATACAACTACTAGAGTTAATGAATCCATGGGAGGCGGTTAAGCCATGTCATGAACCCAAGCACTGCACAACACAACACAACACAAGGAGACCAAGGGCACATACATTGCAACAAGAAGATCCAATCATTGAGCATCATGAGAATCTTGTTTGTTTCTCTCCAAATACCTCTCCTACTTGTAAATATATTATGGCAGAAAAGGATGAAATCATTAATAAATTTCTTTCAAAAGATAGTAAGATGGATTTCATAGATGAAGTTGCTAAGGTGACATTAGATCCCCCATCGATAGAAGATCCTCAACAAGTAGATCACTCAGTTGAGGTTATGAATGCATAATTGACAATTGGATCTCCTTTAATTATTGGACCTCCTAAATTACTTCTCATTATAGGACCTCCTAAACCTCCTATCCATATCTTAAACTTTTCAAAAAAACTCACTAGTAATCATGTGTCACAACAACCAAGTTATCATGTAGTTGCTCACACATATAACATTCCTCAGAATAGTGATAAAGAATATAATATTTTTGAGAAATTTTTTAATGCTATATCCAAAATATCCCTTTGGGATTTGATTCAAAAATCACCTACATACCACAGGATGCTCCAAGAGGCTTTACAGAAGATTTATGTCTCAATTTCTGTTAAACTGAATGATGTAGCGACCTTTTTTTATTGTATGCAAGTGACAAAGCTGGGTATTACATTCCCTCAACATGGATTACTCTCACTTGAGATCCAAAATAAACATGAAGCCTTAATAATAAAGGTGGTAATTAATAAAAATAGAGTTAGGTGTACCCTCATAGACAATGGATTCGGTCTTAATGTTTGTAGTATTAATCTTTTAGATAAAATGGGTATGGATAAGAATCTTATAGAACCTAATGATGTTAATATTCATGGCTTTGATAATATCACTAATAAACCATTAGGTGTGAGCACACTACCCATTAAGGTTGGGCCCATGGTTTTTCCTACCCCTATCCATATTATACTAGGACCTGTTTCATACAATCTTCTCCTAAGGAGACTAAGAATTCATTCCATGAAGGGAGTCCCTTCTACTCTTCACCGTAATATAAAGTATGAATGTAATAAGAAGATATATATGGTTAAAGTGGATGAAGAAAGTTATAATTCACAAGTCTGAGATGATTGTAGTACTTCAAACTCTATTAATAATTTGATTCCAAATTCAAAAGTTGAGCCTATACAAGATAATAATCCAGATTGTCTTTGATCTGTGACAAAACTCTTAGATGAAGATTTGGTCTCATTAGATTTTACACCCTTGTTTATGGGAGATTACAAAATCTCACAGTCTAAACTTAAAGAGTCTTGTGTTTTATCTTGCTCTACATCAACAGATTCAAAAACATCCCCCCATGATGGTGATGGGGGATATTTAACTTCTGTCCCTCATGAGTGGAAGATGCCTAACTTTAAAAAACTTCAAAAGGATTTGTGTGTTTGGGAAAAAGCTAATTATTCTCAGGAGCATGTAGATACCATTTCTTCATCTGACTTGGAAGAATGTTTATGGGAGATTACAAAATCTCACAGTCTAAACTTAAAGAGTCTTGTGTTTTATCTTGCTCTACATCAACAAATTCAAAAACATCACCCCATGATGGTGATGGAGGATATTTAACTTCTGTCCCTCATGAGTGGAAGATTCCTAACTTTAAAAAACTTCAAAAGGATTTGTGTGTTTGGGAAAAAGCTAATTCTTCTCAGGAGCATGTAGATACCATTTCTTCATCTGAGTTGGAAGAATGTTATGGGCTTTCATACAAAATTCTTTCTAAAAATGGATATAATACAAACATGGAACAAAATGATAGGGATCAAGTGAAGTCTATACCATACTTTTCCAAGAAGGGTCTAGGTTTCCAACAATCATTCCCATCTTCCTCAAATGCTTTATCATCTACTATATATGTGACATCTTGTGGTAAGCGAGCAAGATTTTATTTAGAAGAGAAATAAATGTCTTCTACTATTGAGCAAGAGAATATTTTGTCGAGGCTTCTAAATACCACTTCATTACTCTTCCTTCGAAAGCATGAAAGAAATTTAATAACTCATTTTGTGCATATCATCGAGTGCATGGCCATTCTACCAATGAATGTTGGCCCTTGAGTAATAAAATATAACTTACTGATTGTGGTTCTCTCCCATGTGTAGATGTACCTAATCCTTCTAAGTAATAATGATCTTTATTCTATGGTGTTTCTCATCACTATGTGGCATTTGTAGGTTTATGTGTTTTCTCATTACCATTCATAGTGGTACATATTATGTGCAACCATATTTTCCATGGTAGTAACACGATAGTCTATTGCATGGTTATCTTGGCCTCTACACTTGTTGGGCGAGGATAACTAGTTTTGAAGGTGTGAATTCTTTTCTTCCTGAAAATACCAACATAGCAGGTATGTTGAAATTTTAAGGGAGGTCATATACTACCCCTATCCATTTCATAAACGTCTAGTGAGATTTGACTTATTGACATACCCCCTTGGTGTTGGTGATTCTTATAACACCCCTAAGGCATGGTTATCAATTCGTCCCCTTGAACATTAAAATGTCTTGTTCATCCCCTTGGACATTAAAATGTCTTGTTCATCCCCTTAGACATTTATGCACCTTCTTAGCTAAGCCTTGTTCGTCCCCTTCGATATTTTTGCACCTGCTTAGGTGAGTCTTGTTCATCCTCTTAGATGTTAAAATTTTATGCACCTACTTAGGTTATTTTTGTTCATCCCCTGGATGTTAAAAAGTGAGATTTTACAAGACAATCCATGGATTTTGCATAATGCAGCTTGTTGGTTCATGAACTTGAGCACCCCTTTTTAACATGGCCATCTAGCATAACACAACTTTCTTGGTAGTGAAGCCATGTGTTTCATGACTATCTTAGCATAATGCAACTTGCTAGCCTTGTGGAACCCATCATATTGCATGGAGACCTAACATAATGCAACTTGCTAGCCACTAGATCCATGTAGCTGATGAGTTATATTACATCCTTATGAGAGCATTTTCATGACTTTTATTCAAGGTATGACATTTGGTATTTGAGATAAATTTAAGACTAAGGTCTCTTTTCCTTACTAACTCAAATTATTTTAGTACTAACCTCGTGCTTGTGTTTATATTCGTATATATTTTATTATGTTTGTATCATGCCATGCATCGTGTAGTGAATTGTGTTGGGAAATTATGTCTCAAACTTGAAATTATATAAAGGTTATTGTTGATAGGATATATATATATATTTCCTAGTTACACCGATAGGTGCAATATATAATGGCATCAAGGGGGAGGAGTGGGATGTGTGTAAAAAATATTTTGTTAACTTTTTCAGGAAACTTCTAAAATGGCCGACATACATTATATAAATGATACATTGTAAATCTAGACCGTTAATTATTAGGTTTTAGATCTATTGATGGATATTTTGTTGGCATGTCTTTCCTTAGAATGTAACCCTATTTTACGAGGGTGTTGTATTACGGTTGCGGTAGAGACAGTGATGTATTGTGAGAGTCTGATAGCAGTCGTCCTATCTATTGATCTCTAGTGGTGATAATCCTATGAGAAGCTTTCTCTGTAAGTATATTGTAATCTTTGTGATTTAATGACTAATATATTGGGAAACTTTTGGAGTGTGGGGTTTTTCTCCCGAAAGGGTTTTCTCCATGTAAATCACTATGTCATAGTATGCATGATATTTATGTTTATTTCTATTTAAGTTTTTGTAAATGTTAAAGACATGTAAAATTTTTGCATTATCTCCTCTCAAGATTAGTGTAGGAAGTTGTTCCCCTACCTTAGCTTCCTTACAAGTGGTATCAGAGCTTGATCACCTTTGGTTTTAGTTGTGGGTTGGGTTTTTTGAAATAATCTAGATTTGAGTGGGAGCTTGTGTAGAAGTTACTTTGTGATCTTTTTGATGGAAAGTTCATCAGGGAGAATAGAGGTGGAGAAATTTTTGGAAATAATTTTGAAATGTGGAAGCTGAAGATGGAGGATCTATTGATAGATCGAGATCTATGGGATGTTGTTGATGAGAATGTTTCAAGGCATGCAGATCCTACTTATGCTACTCAATATGATATGGACTATAAAGCTAAGGGTCTAATCAAATTGTGTTTGGAAGAATCTATTTTAATTAATGTCCATGAGGAAACCTCTACACATAAACTATGGAAGAAGCTTGGTGAGATGTATTAGGCCAAACCTTTAGTGAACTGTAGACACCCAAAAATGTCCTCTTACAACACCTTGTCACAACATTACATTAGTTAGACATCTTGTAGCATGCTTTGCCCTAGGTACCCATGCCATCATCTAATTAGTTAAATAAATCTTATTTATTTCACTAATTTCATTTATTCCCTTCCTATGCATAATCCATCCATTCCTCTAATTTTAATTAAATAATTTATATTATTTAATTAATTAAATCATTTCTATTCATTCTTCTAATGTTAATTAAATAATTAATATTATTTAATTAATGAAATCATAAATTAAATAAATCAAATATTTATTTAATTAATAAAATTTTAAAAGGATATTCTTGCTTTCTTTCCAAAATCTGAACTCTTGTGTATCTAATTAATTTATTTAATTAGATAATTCATCAATTATCCTTCTCATCTTTTTCAGGATTTATTTCCTTTAAAAGAGAAAATCAAAATATTTTTCTCTTTTTAAAATATTATCTCATCTTGTTGTATTTCCTCTTTTGTCAAAAATAAAATCCTTATCGAATCTTATCAAATCTTATCTACGTCCACATCAAGGCTCTATAAATACGGCCTCTCACAATTCATTTAGGGGGTTGATTAGTCTAGCATCCTCACTCTGTCAAAATCATTCTTTAATCCATCTCTATCATTCTCTATTTTTCATTTTCATCAGGCCATTATGCTACAAGAATGAGCACCCAACATTCCTCCATTATCAATCCATCAAAATTTCCCATTCTCATTCAGGTGGAGAAGAGCAATGGAGATAAATTGAGTTTAGTGTGGATTTGGGTTTGCATTTGTTTGTTATTGTGATTTTCATGCTTGCTCGTACTCTATTGTGCTAGTTAGGATTTGATATATTTCTATTTTAGTTTTATATTTTATTTTCCCCTAATTACATTGGTGAACCTGATGCGAATCCTTTGATCTAGCTTGCTTTTTGTAGGTTTTATTGATTTTTTGTTGCAGATTTGTCATTTTTTGGAAAAAACCCCAGGTTTTACAAATTTCTTCATATCTTCTACAAAGTTATGAATTTTTCTACAAGATTTTCATAGAGGCTTGTGCATCATCTAAAGAGGCTACTAAAAAAATTGAGGGTTTATTTTCATTTTTGTAGGAGTTATTATGATTTTATGTTTTTTCATAAAATTGATTTTTTGGACGCACATCAGTGAATTTAAAAAAAAAAATACATTTTTAAAAAGATCTTGAAATTATAATTGGGGTCTATGTTTTACAGATTTAATTTGGAGGTCAAATACAATGCGAAATAATCCAATCTTCATTTTCTGTATGGTTTTCACAAATCCGCGTTTTTGGGTGCAAAACAGGGAGTTTTTTTGACATCTTTACATTTATGGAAAGCTCTTAGAAAATTAGTGATCATAAGAAGCTATAGTAGCAGCAATATCAGTCATAGATAGCATATTGGAAGGCGAAAACTTCTGGGTGCACTTGCTTAATCTTTCATCTCTTAATCTTGTTTGTCACACATTTGGATTTGGGCTCTTAAAATGAATATTGTCTTCAATCACATATCAAAAATTAGATCTAAAATTAACCACTGTCTTCCTACACATTTGGTTTTTGGTTAAAAAGAACGAGTGTTTCCATTTTTTGCATGCACACATTTCATTTCTAAGGTCAATTGACAACTGCGAGTGTGAATCAAGTACATGTGTGATCACAAACACCTCACTTGGTTTGCTTTTGTCAAACCCTTCATAGGAGGCCTGCTAGGGGATTTCATCATCCTTGGGGAGAACCTCAATTGAAGTGTGAATCAAAAGACACGCTTGTTTGGGAGTTAAAATCTTGTCACTCTTGGCTAAGCCCCAAAGAACTTTATACCTTTGGGAAGTGAAGGTGAAGGGTGGGTTAACCCTTTCTCCTAGCTGTGTGGCAAGATTTTGCTTTCAAATCATTCCTTAGTCAACCTTGTGCAAACTAGCTTGAGACCTAGTTGGCCATACCCCACTTGACTAGTCATAGGGCTTGTTGATGTGCCTTCCATGTGTGCTTGTTTAATAATCATCATTACATTCTTCAAATTTCAAAATTCAAACTTGCTTATGTGTCTTGTGTGAGTGATTTATGTGTGTACATGTGTGATCATTCATTTAAACATTTCCAAATCAAGCTAAACACCAAACACATAAAGAAAATTCACTCTACACCTTCTTCCAATACATTCATATCCAATGAATTTCATCCTAATCACCCTTCTTAGCCACATCCTATCCATTTCATCCTAATCAATCAAGTCATCCAATCTTGTCATTCCACACCATATCCTAATCATCATCATTTCTTTAATCTAGTCAACATCATTTTACATCATGCCAACATTAGAAGACCTAGCATCCCAACTTCAAAACCTCCTTCAAACACTTCACCAAATACCCCAACCCCTAGACCACCAAACCATACAAAGCCTTCAAACTCTCTTCCAAAATTTTCAACAAATTAAATCACCTCAAATCCAACACCTCCTAGCTCAAGCCAATCATTTCATTTCCACTTTTCAAATTCAACAACCACAACATCATCCCCTATTCATTCATTATCAACCAATGCTACCTCAACCTAATGTGCCATGCCCTTCCACCTCATACCAATCTAATCCATCCACTTCTTCGTATGTCAATGCCATGTCAACCTATCAAGCCACATCACAACAAACACATGTGAACTTAAGTTCTACCTTGCAAAAAGGCCAAACTTCATCATGTTATAATTCAACCATTGACAAGGGGAATACTAACCTAGGTCATACACCCTATAAATTTCTCATTCCACTATCCAATCAAATGGATATCCCTAATTCACCATGTCCTAGTTCTAATCCATTGGCCTCTCTACCTTCTGACCCATCAAACTCTTCACTCCACCCATCATCATCTAATCCTCCATCAAATCCACACCCTAAATTCAAACATTTCAAAGGTAAACCTATGGCATTACCTCAATCCACCCATCCATCTACAAAGGATGTGACCCAAGGGCTACTAGCAAGGAATCAAACATCACCATGTCATCCAACTCATATGTTTGAACCTACCAAAGAGTCTCCAAACACCATGTCTATTCCTCTAACCGCATCATGTAGTCTCCCCATTGATCCTATTCAAGAGTCTTCCCCATTGAGCCCAAGTCAACCCCCATCATGTCTCCATGTTGTTAACCATCTAGAACATGTTGAGACCATTCAAAATTCACCCCCTTCCACTTCCATTCAAGAAACCCAAGAGTTATGTCAAGAGAATTATCCTAAACATGAGAAAACATTAACCTCTCATTCAAATCGAGATCTAGGCCCATCTAATGATCCCACTCATAAAATACTTGGTCCTATTTATGATCAAGCTCCCCTCTATGATCTTACCTATGATCAAGAAAGCCATGATGATCCTCTAAGCCAAATTTATGCATTCCATGGTCAAGATCCTATCACTTCACCTATCCATCAGCAAGAAACCTCCATTGCTCCTATCAACCCCCTACCTAGTCCTATCCATGATCCACAAACATTCACTTGTCATGATGAGACACATGCCTCCCAAGCCAACATAGAAGATCAAACAAATACCTTGGATCTAATTGAACACGATGCTAATCAAGATCCTAATGATCCTCCATCACCCACTATTGACCCCATTGCAAGTCATCCATCATATCCACTTGGTCTTTCCACCCTCATTCATCACTGTTCCTCCTTAGAACAAAAACCATTATCCACTTTGCCATCTCCATCCAATAAGCAACTTGTGTCTAGTGTTCCACCTACACCTAGTCCCATTGTCCATTGCATACTCCAAAACATGAACCACCAAGGTAAAGGTTTAGACCTTCATGAACAAGGTATTTTGGAGCCCATCCATTTCAAAGTCCCTCCATGCAACTCTTATGGCCTTGGACATATACCTCAAGGACACTAGTCTCAAGATGTTGGTATTTCCTTCATGCATCCTAAGTCCACTTTCCATCATAAATCCTATCATATGCCTAAAAAATATGTTGTAATCCCTCCATCATCCTAAAAATGTCAAAAGCATGTGACCATACACCTTCCACCATCCACTCTACCACCATTTCTTCCAACTCCTAATATCCCTCCATCCACTTTACCACCATTACTCCCAACACCTAATATCCCTAGCATTCAATCCTTTTATTCATTTATCCATAAATCCTCTAAACATCTTAATCATGACAAATCAATACACACATTGTATCAACATAAAGCTTCCACTCATTCCACCAAACCCAAGAGATTCCAAAATTAAAATTTGGATGCCTCTACACATAAAGTCAAAATTTCTAAAGGTCCTAATTCCCTAGCATACAATTGAAAAATATCAAATACAAGTACATCTAAAAAGCTATATAAGCCCATACCTTCAAAAGAAAAGTATAAAAACAAAATTGTTTGGGTACCTAAGAAAAAATAAATCAAGTCAAATGAGGCATCCACATCACAAAAATCCCAACCATCCACTTCCACCTCACATTACCACTCTATTCAAAAATCTCAAATTCCTAAAATCCACAAGCAAAACAAAAGTCATAAAAAAACTAAGTCGATGTGGGTACCTAAAACACTTCATCCACGATCTCCTAAACAAACATCTCCATTGCTTCCTACACCCTGGCCACATCAAAATCTTCAATTTTTATCACAGTGTGTGCAACCATTGGTCATGGTTCCTTTCCATTTCACAATAATTCCACATACCTCCATCTCCTCACCCTTCACCCATTATCCTACATATCTCCCCACCATCTTCCTATGGTCCATGCTTTTAGCTAAGCCTCCCCATTCATCTTTTTCATAAGTCCCATATAAGTTCTATCACATTCCCTACATAATCAACATCATAATCCACTATTTTCCTCCATAATCCACATCATAATCCATCATCTACCTACTCCATCTCCCTTCATGTCATCCCTTACCAACATCTATGACCATAATGACATTTGACATGGTCCATGCAATGGCATCCATCTCTGGTGGGACTACCACCTTTCATGGAACTAGAAACTTGAGTCCCTCCTATCCATATTCCCCTTCTCCTAGTCCAAAAGTCAAAAAAAAGAGAGAAAAATACAAAAAAAAAGTAAAGAGAAATCCCTTCATCCAATAGTGAAAATTTGGTAAACAGGCACCTTGGATAAGTACCATGATGAAAACTTGGCAAATAGGTGTCATGTGTAGGTTGATCTTCTATGTCACTTACACTTGGGGGCACAATGTCTTATCTATACAACCTATCATTTCCATGTCTTGTCATTTCTATCCTACCTACCATCTTTAGCCATCATACATACCTATCATATTAAGTCCACTTATCCACCCTTCTCCTTTTGATCTTGATGAAGATATAGGGGAAAAATGTTGAAACATGTTTTTTGGGTATCTCTTGACATACCTCATCCTCTATAAACCAATCATATCATTATCTTATTGTCATACATTTTGTCCAAAAAAATCCTAAGTCTTGTACCTAGAATGGGGCATGTTATTCCTATGCGACATAGTCTTTGGAAATCACATCCTTTCTCTCTTATGATGCATACATGCATTCCATTCACTATGACCTATCCTTTCCATCCATCCATATATCATAAGCCTTTTATCCCTTATCCCATCACCCACCCTTTCATCTATCAATCCCATCTATTTCCTTGCACCTAGACTTGGTTTTCCCCTTGTCATTGGTATCTAGCACAAAGGCTACTCAAATTTTCATTCTTTGACACCTCAAAACATTTCAAAAATCCAAAAAAATCCAAAAATCCAAAAAAAATCAAAACATTTAAAAAAAATCAAAATATTTCAAAAAATCCAAAAAAATCAAATATTTTGAAAATACAAAAAAATCAAAATATCCCAAAAAATACAAAAAAAAATCAAATAGCCAACAAAAATCCAAGCAATAAAATCAATCCATCTAATTACTTCTTCCAATTTCATCAATTCAATCCCTCACCTCAATCCAAACATCCAACCATTCAACCGAATCAATCATCTTCATCAAAACCATTTCATCCAATCAACTAAATCGAATCAATCCAAGCAATAATCCAAATGCAAGTCAATCCTTAATCCATACCAATCAAGTCAATCAATCTTGTCAAATTATCCAATCACATCCTTTGGTCTTGATCCTGATCTTGTTGTAAACCCAATCAATCAATCAATTATCATCATCCTTGTGTTGACCTAGGGATATGTTGTTCCCTACAATGCAACACTATCATCATCAATCCAAGTCAATGAGTCAATTATCAATCATCTTTGTGTTGATCTAGGGATATGTCGCTCCTCGCAATGAAAACACTATCATCATCAATCAATCCATCAATCAATGATTTACAACTTGACAAGGGCACTACCTTGTTTTTTTGTGAATCATTTGTGCATGCTTGCTTGCTTTCTTGCGTGTGTTATTATTTTATCTTGCATTTGTATCAAATCCATATCATTCCAACTAATATTCATATCTTGTGCATGTTGGAATAGCTTTTTACACTATCCTTTGCATCTAAGGTCATATCATACCTTTTGTGCATTAGGACTTTAATGCTCTAAGTTTACTTCCTCATACGTCTAGACAAGATTGTATTACCCTGGGGCATGAGACAAATCGTCACCTTGGTCCTTATATCTTGGTGCATAACGTCTAGTGCTAAATCAAACATCATGGTTGCTCACTTTCATTGTAGCATAATGCATCCTTCACTTCTTCTATTTATTCCTTCATCATTAGTTCTTGACCCATCCCTTTCATTTCGAGAGCCTACCTGTGTTTTTCCAAACCCGCCTATCCTCTCGAGGGGGCATCATCATTCCATCATCCTATCTTTCCTTCATCATCCATTTTATTTTATCCATATCTTAGCTTCTTTGAAATGATGTTACTCGACATAGATCTCATCATCTTGAACATCATCTCAAAGAGGGGCAAAATGTAGACACCCAAAAATGTCCTCTTACAACACCTTGTCACAACATTACATCAATTAGACATCTTGTAGCATGCTTTGCCCTAGGTACCCATGTCATCATCTAATTAGTTAAATAAATCTTATTTATTTCAGTAATTTCATTTATTCCCTTCCTATGCATAATCCATCCATTCCTCTAATTTTAATTAAATAATTTATATTATTTAATTAATTAAATCATATCTATTCATTCTTCTAACGTTAATTAAATAATTTATATTATTTAATTAATGAAATCATAAATTTAATCATAAATTAAATAAATCAAATATTTATTTAATTAATAAAATCTTAAAAGGATATTCTCGCTTTCTTTCCAAAATCTGAACTCTTGTGTATCTAATTAATTAATTTAATTAGATAATTCATCAATTATCCTTATCATCTTTTTCAGGATTTATTTCCTTTAAAAGAGAAAATCAAAATCTTTCTCTCTTTTAAAAATCTTATCTCATCTTGTTGTATTTCCTCTTTTGTCAAAAATCAAATCCTTATCGAATCTTATCAAATCTTATCTACGTCCACATCAAGGCTCTATAAATACAGCCTCTCACAATTCATTTAGGGGGTTGATTCATCTAGCATCCTCACTATATCAAAATCATTCTTCAATCCATCTCTATCATTCTCTATTTTTCATTTTCATCAGGTCGTTATGCTGCAGGAATGAGCACCCAACATTCCTCCATTGTCAATCCTTCAAAATCTCGCATTCTCATGCAAGTGGAGAAGAGCAATAGAGATAAATTGAGCTTAGCGTGGATTTGGGTTTGCATTTGTTTGTTATTGTGATTTTCATGCTTGCTCATACTCTATTGTGCTAGTTAGGATTTGATATATTTCTATTTTAGTTTTATATTTTATTTTTGCTTAATTACATGAACAATATTTTCTTGAGGAAGAGATTTTATTCCTTGAGAATGGAAGAGGTTGGATGAATCACAAACCACCTGGAAGCATTCAATATGTTGGTGTCTCAATTGGTATTAGTTGGTGTCAAATGGATGAGGATGAGAAATTTCAGATCTTGCTTTGTTCTTTGCCTGATTCGTGGGATTCTCTTGTTATGGCTATTGGGAATACTTCTATAATTTTGAAGACTAAAGATGTGGCTAGTTCTTTGCTCTCTAAAGAGATGAGGAGTAAGGTATCCATCATTGCCAAGGAGGCCCTAAATTTTTGTGGAAGACCTAAGGAAAAGGAAAGAAGAATGAGAAGCGTAACAAATCCAAGTCCAGGGGGGATCTACATCTCTTAGAAAGTCCAAATTTATTTGTTGGAACTGCAGTAAGCCTGGACATGTTCATAAGGAATGCAAAGAAGAAAAGAAGAAGAAAACGAAGAAATTTGATTCTAATTCTGAGTCTGAGAAGGAAGATGGTGATGCATTCATTGAAGCTTTGGCAACTCATGCAGGCAATGATGAATGATTAATTGACTTAGGTACATCTTTCCATATGACCTTTAATAAAGATTGGTTATTTGAATATAAAAAAATTGGAGGTAAGGTCTACTTGGGTGATGATTCTCATTTAGACATTGTTGGCCATGGTAAAGCTAAAATCAAATTTCCTGATGGTATAATAAAAAGGATTAATGGTATGTTGCATATTCTTGGATTAGCACAAAATTTGTTATCTATGAGAAAACTAATAGATGCGGGTGTGTAGGTAGTATTTTCTAATGTAGGATGCAAGATGGTTAGAGGTGCTATAGTGATTGCTAGAGGTGTTAGATATGGCACATTGTATAAGCTTGATGCATGCATTGTTGATTGCAATAGTACTTCTATGAAAATAAAGCCTATGGAAGAAGTGAGGGTTTCACCTTCAGCAGATGGTCATGGCTTTTGGGTACCCAAGGGTGCTCTTTCTTTTGAGAAAAAGTTACCTATAGAGAAAACTATGTTATGGTACCAGAGGCTTGGCCACATTGGAGAAAAGGGTCTAAGGACCTTGAAAAATAAAAACCTTGTTAAAAGTTTGTTTGATTGTAATCTTGAATTTGATTTCTGCAAGCATCGCATTTATGGAAAAACAAAACCATGTTCATTTTTACTTGAGTTCTCATAAATCTTGTTGTGTATTGGATCTTATTTATTCTAATGTGTTTGGTCCTATAGATGTCCCTTTGATTGGTAAATCCACATATTATATTTCTTTTATTGATGATTATAGTAGGACATAGGTGTATTTTTGAAAGAGTAAATATAAAGTTTTCATTCAATTTAAAGAATTAAAGTAATGGTTGAGTTGCAAACTAGAAAGAAAATAAAATGCTTAAGGACTGATAATGGTGGTGAATTTTTCTCTAATGATTTTGATAGATTTTGTAAAGATTGTGGTATTCATATATAGAAGACAACTCTGTATTATCCACAAGAGAATGGAGTTACAAAAAGAATGAACATGAAATTTATGGAGAAGGCTAGGAGCTTGTTAAATGGTGTTGGCCTAGAACAAAGGTTTTGGGATGAAGTTGTTGTCACTGCTTGTTACTTGATTAATAGGCCTCCTACATCAACTCTTGTTGATAAGATACCTATAGAGGCATGGTCGGGTTGCAAGCCTTCATTAAGACATCTTAGAGTTTTTGGTTAAGAGGCATATGCACATGTGCCAAAGGAGAAGCAAACAAGGTTGGAGAACAAGGCTGTGAAATGTATCTTTATTGGATACAATTATGGTGTGAAAGGATACAAGCTTTAGGAACCTGTTGCACAAAAGGTAATATATAGTAGAAGTGCTATTTTTAGAGAAACTAAGCCTTATTTTGTTACATTGTAGCAAAAAAAAAGTAAATAGGAAGATGTGATTCAATTTCCTTCTACACCTGAGAAAGTTGAATAGAAGCCCAAGGATAGGCAAGAAGTTGAGGAGAGCTCAACTAGCTCTAGATCATCAAAAGAGGAGGACGAGCCTCCAACTCATCTTGTTTGTAGGTCTATAAGGAATAGACAACCACCTGAAAGGTATACACCTGATGATTGTAGATGTATTTTTCCTTTGAATACTAACATGGATGAACCCCAATCTATAGAAGAGGCATTATGTATGAATGATATATAATCCTAGAAGATTTCTATGGATGAAGAAATGGCATCTTTGAAAAAGAATAATACATGGGATCTTGTACCATTTCCTAAAGGATGAAAACTTGTTGGTTGAAAATGGGTGTTCAATAAAAATATTGGTTTAGATGGAGATATTGAGAAGTACAAAACAAGGTTGGATGCGAAAGGTTACTCTCAAGTTGAGGGTGTTGATTATGGTGAGATATTCTCCCCTATTGCAAAAATGACATCCATGATATTTTTTTCTTTCTATTGTTGTTGCTTATGATTTAGAGGTTGAGCAAATAGATGTGAAAACTTCTTTCCTTCATAGTGACTCGAAGGAGGATATTTATATGACACAACTAGAGCACTACATGGTGAAAGGTAAAAGTAAGTTGGTTTGCAAATTGAAGAAATCTTTGTATGGCTTAAAACAAAGTCCTAGGATGTGGTACCAGAAATTTGATACATGTGTTGAGTTTGAGATTTGAGCATTCTAAATCAGATAATTGTGTTTATTATAAAAC
Source organism: Sequoia sempervirens (assembly GCA_007258455.2). Lineage (NCBI taxonomy): Eukaryota > Viridiplantae > Streptophyta > Pinopsida > Cupressales > Cupressaceae > Sequoia > Sequoia sempervirens. The sequence continues at coordinate 48,122 of VDFB02014583.1, read as the reverse complement.
TGATGTTGATCATTTCTTGTTTATTGTATTATATGTTGATGATATGTTATTTATTGTCAAAGGGAAAGTTATTATTTTAGAACTAAAATCTCAACTTGCTGCTAAATTTGAAATGAAAGACTTGGGTGCAGCTAGGCACATTCTTGGGATGGAAAATAAAAGAGATGAAGTGAACAGAAAGATATGGCTTGTCCAAAGTAAGTATGTCAACTCAATTTTATAGAGATTTAAAATGCAAGATTGTAGACCATTGTGTGTTCCTATTTCAATTGGAACAAAGTTGTCTATTTCAGATTGTCCAACATCTCCATCAAAGATGGAAGACATGAGCAGAGTGTCTTACCAGAGTGTAGTTGGAAGTTTGATGTATGGTATGGTTTGTACTAGACCAGACATTGCTCAAGTAGTGGGAGTTCTTTCCAGATATATGTCTAATCTTGGTAGATTTCATTGGGATGCAGTTAAAATGGTCTTCAAATATTTGCATGATACCTCAGATTATTCCTTATGTTATCATAATAATATGATTGAAGATGAGATTTTCTTTGATACTCATCATTATGTGGATTCATATTGGGTAGGTGATATTGATATTAGAAAATCTACCAGTGCTTATGTGCTCACATTATTTGATGGCATGATTAGTTGGATGAGTAAGCGAAAGGTTGTGGTTACTTTGTGCACTACTGAAGTAGAGTATATGGAAGATACTCATGCTCATCAAGAAGCCATTTGGCTTAAGAGATTGTTTTCAGATATTGGAATAAAACAAGGTGTAGTGACAATTTATTGCGATAGTCAAAGTGTCATATGTCTAGCCAAGAACCTGACATTTCATGCCAGGACCAAACACATTGATGCACAATATCATTTTGCTCTAGTTATGGTCAAATATGGTAGGGTGAATCTAGTTAAAGTAGAGACTTTGATGAATGTTGTTGATTCTTTAACTAATCCTGTGAGCATAGAGAAGTTTAGATGGTGTTAAGAGATTATGGGCCTTTCGACCCCTAGCAATTAAGAGACAATGTTTACTCCCTCTCGTTTGTCCTGCAAGGTGTTTGACAAGTGGGAGATTTGTTGGAAAATTGTGTCTCAACCTTGCAATTATATAAAGGTTATTTTTGATAGGATATATATATATTTCCTCGTTATACCGATGGGTGTAATATACAATGGCATCAAGGGGGAGGAGTGGGATGTGTGTAAAGAATTTTTTGTTAACTTTCTTAGGAGACTTCTAAAATGGCCAACATACATTATGTAAATGATACATTGTAAATATAGACTATTAATTATTAGGTTTTAGATCTAATGGTGGATATTTTTTTGGTCTATCTTACCCTAGAATGTAACCCTATTTTATGAGGGCATTGTATTACGGTTGTGGTAGAGATGGTGATGTATTTTGAGAGTCTGATAGCAGTCATGTTGTCTCTTGATCTTTGGTGGCGATACTTCTATGAGAAGCTTGCTCTATAAGTATAGTGTAATATTTGTGATTTAATGAATAATATATTAGGCAACTTTTGGAGTGTGGGGTTTTTCTCTCGAAGGGGTTTTCCCCATGTAAATCATTGTGTCATGGTATACATGATATTTATGTTTATTTTTGTTTAAGTTTCTATAACTATTAAAGATCTATAAAATTTTTGCATTATTCTCCTCTCAAGATTAGTGTAGGAAGTTGTTCTACTATCTTAGCTTCCTTACAAATTATGTTGTGTTTTTTCATGTATGTTTTAGGTTGTCTTACTTCATTACATACATGTATGTTGCTTTGTTATCATGTTGGTTTGTCATGGTACCTTGAACCTTGGGGCCTTGTGCATCCCCCTAGATTCATTGTCATCTTATCTCTTCAAAATTTGAACAATCAAACCCCTCTTGACATATTTCTACTTTAGTATGAGTCTGAGTGTAAGTCCATACTCTCACTAAAGTGGGGTCTAAATGTGGCACCATAAATTTTCACCCATGACAATTTCACACTAGTTTTTTCTCCCTCCTAGGTAATTGGACCTAACTATACATCTAATGTCATAAATTATGCATTATGTGGCCCATTTGGACATTTATCAAGAAAACTCATGAACAAGACCAAAGAAAACATTTAATATTTTTCTCTCGACACTTTACACCTAGCAAAATAGGGCTAGGACAAAGTCACCCTAGGCGGCTTGGTCTCCCTATTTTTCCTCCAAACTTTAATATGTCAGAGTTGGCATTTTATTATTTGAATTTCAAATGTCAAATGTTAGCTATTGAGATTTAATTTTTGGGAAGTTAGATTAGTTGTATATAAATACCTAGTAATTTCACCATTTGAAAATTAAGAATCAAGAAGTGGAAATATTTGAATCAAGAGCATTATCAAATAATTATTATCAAATCAAGAGAAGTCAACAACATATTTATTACAACATTTCAATATTGAAGCATCATGTCAATTTTAATGTGAGTTTGTTCATGTTTATGCTATCATTTTGTTTGTGAGTACTAACCCTTGTAGTTCTTTAAATCCATCAAGCAAAATTGCAATAAATCCTTGAGTAGATTTGTATGACTTCAATCTTTCAAGGAAATCAAATATGAGTGGTGAGTTGTAGTTCATTGTTGATTCATCATTCATTTGTCATTTAGCCTGTATCCCTCAAAAGGATAAACTCTCTATTATAAATTTTTCCATTGCGGAGTTGGACACACCAATATGGGGTTTGAATGATGCAAGCCCCTATATGGAACAACCCTTCCTCTCTCTTTGAATGTGTAGGTGTATAGGCATAAAATTTCACCCCTCGCAATTTCACATACATTCTTGAATATGATTTAGTGTCCTCTCCATTAGAATCTTGTGTAGGCTCATTTTATCCCCTACATCAGCCTTTTTCCCTCTCAAGATGCTCAACAACCCTTTTCAATAGCCACCCTCATGTGTTAGCTTTGCATCGAACTTTGTGCTTTTCCCATTCGCGCCATTTTGTAGCGTGATGTGTCCATAAATTAGCATGCCACACTAGTGTCCTGCGATGTTTCAATGTTCAAACGACCATTTTCATGTATGTTTGCCACTTGTCTCCTCCTTTGGTTAATGGTAACAGCTCAAGATTCCCTAAAATAGCTTGGGAAGCTTTGTTTCCTTCCTTAAATGCTATCTTTTCACTTTATTTGCAACTCTCTTTTTCTTCTAGCTTCACTCTAGCTTCTTGGCTTCTCTTTTTTCCCTCTTTTCTCTCTTGCTTGCACAAACCTCTCACTTGTTGTAGTAGCTTCAAACTCTCTTAGCTTCTCTCTTTGAAACACTCTCAAGCTCTCTTAGCAACACCCTTTGTAGCCCTCTTGGCTCTCACATCTATCTCCTTTTCCTTATGCTTGTGAGCATCCTGGGATTCCATATCCCCTATCTATTGCATCTTTACTTCATGATATAGGTTCTCCTCCTTGAGTGGGGATTGCTTTTATCACCTACATTTCATGATACAGGTTCTCCTCCTCAAGTGGGGATTGCTTTAATCACCTACATTTTGTGATATGGGTTCTCCTCCTCGAGTGGGGATTGATTTTATCACATCACATTTTCTTACTTTTCTCACTCTCTCTTTTTATCTAGTTGTCCATGGAGGTGGGAACACCAAAACAGGGGGTTTGACTGAGGCGAACCCCTATATAACCCAACACTTTCTCTAGATCTTACAGACAAAGGTATTGAAGATATCTACTAGCTAGAGGCTTCATTACTTGGATTGTTGTGAGAATCTTCTTTCCTTTCTTCTCCTTATCTCTATCATTCCTACTTCACTTTATTTTAGTTCTATTATATTCTCTTGCTTTCTCACATTCCAAGATTTCTTAGCAATTAGAATAGAAGTAGTCACTTTGTCACTTTCTATAATAAATTCACTTTTTGGTTCGTACGAGATGCGAGCATGCTTCTAAGATGCTAGTACACCACGCTATCATCCATATTTTGCGCTAACGTCCTTTGGCCGAGAGCTTGTTAATTTGTCCAAAAAATCTCTGACCTACTCTTCTTGATTCTAAAACTCTCATTGTTGTTCCTTGAGGTATTTTAGGGAAGTTTGCCTCATGAGGATCTTTGAATGAAGAGAACTTGTGAGGAGCGAATCCCCCTTCTCTACATTTTGGTGAACTTGATGTGAAGAGGGTACTTTTTCAAAAACTAGGAATTTATTTACTCCTACTTGGTGGGGTCATCACTTTTGACTCAATGCTCAAAATTCAGAACAATTTGCATCATTGGAAAGGTCTCCTAGAGAACTAGTTCAGTCCCTAAAATATGAGTGCCTTTGGAATCAAATTTTAGGGACCGATGCATGTTCCAACCTCAAATTCCGCTCTGAAGACCTCTGAAAATGCAAATTACTAGAACCTAGAAAATACCAAAAAAATTAGAAAATCTATATTTTTGGTTTTTCTTTGTTCTATCATCAAAATGAATTTGATATCTCTTTTATTAGTTCAATATCTAATTTTATTCAAAATGTTAATGATGTTCCATTTCATGCATGTGATGGTGACTTGGCTTTACCCATGTCACTTGATATCTTTGATCCTTCTCACGAAAGTCCTCTTGCTTTAGAGAATATTTTGTTGCAAGAAGATGAAATCATTGATACCTTTCTTAATGTTACTCTACCTTCCCTTCATTCCAATGCATTCTCTCCTAGAGATGATGTATTTGTGAATGATGAAAATCCTCTTCATTCCAATACACTCTCTTCTAGAAACGTTGCATTGGTGAATGATGAATATCATCTTTATTCCAATGCACTCTCTTCAAGAGATGATAAATTAGCGAATGATGAACCTCCTTCCACATCTAATCCTCCTTGGATCAATGTTGAGAATATGTCTTCAAATTATTCTACTAGTTGTGATGAGTCTGTAAATATAAGCTATGTCTCTCTTGCCCCTCAAAGGCCTAAGAGACCAGTCATTTAGGTGACTCCAACTAGTCCTTCTCCTAAAAGGATTTTTTCTATTAATAATGTTCCATTTGATGGTGATCCTCCTGACCTTTCTAAGGCTCCCTCTTATAGAGTAGTAGCCCATACTTATGAGCATAGTATGGATAAATGACTGAGCCTTCCTTAAGCTCCTAAACCTACAACTAAAGCACCCTGTGATTACAATCTTCTCGAGCAACCTCAAGTTACTTTGGATAAGATCTCACTATGGGACTTGCTTTAGTTTGCTCCGGTTTATCAAGGTATGCTTCAGGAAGCCTTGCAAAATTCCTCTTTCCTTCTTCCACTAGGTTGGAAGATGCTAATGTGTTGATAGCTTATATTCGTGCGGATTCGCCAAATATTATGTTCAGTCTGAAGGAACTCTCACCTTCAGAAGCACAAAAGCAAGTAGACCCTTTAATGATTATAGTTAACATTAATAAAATTGGCATTAGATGTACTCTCGTTGATGTTGGTTCAATGTTCAACGTATGCAGCATTGATCTATTGTCTAAGATTAATATTGATTCGTCTTCTCTTAATGCTTCTTCTGTTGTTATTTGTGGGTTCGATAATGTTGGGTGACAAGCTCTAGGTACAATAGTATTACCTTTACAGCTTGGACCCATTATTGCACCCACTCTAGTATATGTTATGTCAAAAAAGTTACCTTATAACCTTCTTCTTGGTAGACCATGGATTCACACTATGGGTGGAGTCCTGTCTACCTTGCATAAATCTATTAAGTTCACTTGTAACAATAAAGTAGTCACAATCAAGGATGACCCTGAGGCTATGCACTTATGTGAGATGGCGGTTGTTGGTCAAGCTTTAGTTGTGCCTACTCTTATTCCTTCACTATCTTCCAATGTGTCGATGTTTACTCTAGCAGTACCTACTACAAAGGATACTTCTTGAGATAGATGTCCCTAAGGAAGATCCTTTTGAAGCAAGAAATCTTAAGTCTACTCCTACCTCTTCTCAAAAGAATGCATGTCTTGATGATGATTGGGGTTCCTTAGACTTTACAGATTCCTTCATTAGGGAATATAAAGTTGACCTGATCCACTTAGACCTTCCAATAACATCATCCACACCTACTATCAAAGATGGTTATTCTTTTGTATCATAGGGTAGTGTGAGCAATAATTGTAATGTTCTTAGTGTTGATCCTCCTAAGAAAGACGATTATGCTTCAACAAAAGAAGATAATGTTGACAACCATGTTAAAGAGGATGATGGTGATCCCATAGAGAAGTGTGATCCCCATTGTTGGGAAAATTCTCTTTATGAGGATCCTCCTTCTTTTCAAGATTTACAAACATGTTATGGCCCCAACTTTAAGCTTGTATCTAAATATGACTATGGGCATAAAGGTTGTGGGCGGAACGAACAAGGCATTCATATCCCTATAGAATTCACACCCCGTAAGTTTAATTTGGGGCTTGGTTGCTCAAATGAACAATCTAAACAAAAACCATGGTTGAGTGACATGAATTCTTCTCAACCTTGTTCTGTTGAAATGATTCTTCCTCCATTGTCTTCTATCTTTGTGCCTTCTTCTTGTGAGCAGTCGAATCTTTCTCCACAAGAGAAAGGGTTTCTTCCTACTCCTCATTCTTTATCTGAGTAAGAGTGTATTTTTTTGTGGCTTCTAAAAGCTCGCTTGATCACTCTTCCTTCTCCTACATGCAAGAATTTCATGAATACGATGAAGCAAAACAGTCTTTCTGTGAATACCATTGAGTGGTTGGCCATTCTACTAGTGAATGTAAGACCTTGAAGGAAAAAATACATCAACTTCATGATTCAAGTGGCATCACTCATTTATTTATTGATGCAACTGCCTTTTCTTCAAATGACAATTGATATTGAGGTTTACCTCTATCCTGTTCTAAATATCTTGCATGGTTCTCTTCCCCTATATGTTGGGGGCAGTGATAACTTGTTCTGGAGATGTGTGTCCTTCTTAAGGACCCCCTCTCTTCTCTATTTGTTTCAACTGAAGTGTCCCTTGATTGGACCCCCTTTTCTTTTCAAGGGTTCCCAAGGGACCTCTTTGAAAGCTTTTCTCTTGAATGAATTCTTTGCATCTAGCTTGGGGGTAGCCTGACTAGACCTCACTTTTCAAATAGTGTGTCCCTTCAGTGCACCCCTCTTCTTTTGAAGGGTTCCCAAGGGACCCTTTGAAATCCTTCCAATCTATCAATGGCCTATGTGACTTTCTGCTTACTTGCCTGTGTGGCCACTTTTTGACATGTTCTATCTACAGTTAAACATGTCGCTTTATAGGTGCACCTATGATCCCATTTTTTTGACTCCGTGGAGTCCACTTTCCTAGGTTTCCTTCATGTGAGAGATCTTCGAGGACACCTTCCTTGTAGGTCTGTGGGTCTGCAAGATGCTTTTCTTGGTTTCCTTCATGTGAGAGATCTTGGAGGACACCTTCCTTGTAGGTCTGCGGGCTTGTGAGGCACTTACATTCTTGGATTCTTTTTCTTCTCAATTGTATATACCAGATTGAAGATCCGCATCTTCTTCATCTTGAGTATATGCACTTCTTCTCTTCATCTTAGAATTCTTCTATGTGTTATTATTTTGGGGATGACGCATAGTATTGAGACAACCTTTTACATCGAGTTCTCTTTACTTTGTTGACTCAAATCCTTTAGCTTTCTATGTTCTAACATTGTTGTCTAGTGCAGGTCTTTCTTGTCTAATGCATTTGTTTTGTAGGTCTTCAGCTTGGGAGCATGCTTCCTGGTTTGAAGAGTTTTCTGCTTCCTCTACAGTATCCTTTTGGCATATGATGTTATTTTTTGTTTAGTAGATTTCCTTTAGAGTGCATATTAGGATGGATTCATATGCTCGCTAAAGTGGGGGAAAAATGTATAGTGTAAAATTGCACCCCTCAGAATTTCACATACATTCTTGCATCTGCTTTAGTGTCCACTCCCTTAGCATTTTGTGTAGGCTCATTTTAGATCTTACATAAGATTTTTTCCCTCTCAGGATGCTTAACACCTATTTTCAGTAGCCAACCTTGTGCTTCAGCTTTGCATCGAACTTTGTGATTTTCCTGTTCGCGTCGTTTTGTAGCATAACATGTTCGAACATTAGTGTGTCGCACGGACATCTATGCACTACGCTAACATCTTGTGACATTTCAATGTTCAAATTCATGCATGTTTTCCACTTGTCACCTCCTTTGGTCAGTGGTAACGGCTCAAGATGCCCTAAAATAGCTCAAGAAGCTTCTTTTCCTTCCTTAAATGCTATCTTTTCACTTCATTTAAACAACTCTCTTCTGCTTCTAGCTTCACTCTAGCTTCTTGGCTTCTCTCTTTCTTGCACAAACCTCTCACTTATTACAGAAGCTTCAAGATCTCTTGGCTTCTCTCTTTGCAACACTCTCAAGCTCTCTTAGCAACACTCTTTATAGCCCTCTTGGCTCTCACATCTATCTGCTTTTCCTTATGCTTGTGAGCATCCTAGATTCCATATCCCCTATCTATTGCATCTTTACTTCATGATACAAGTTCTCCTCCTTGAGCGGTTATTTATTTTATCACCTACATTTCATGATATAGGTTCTCCTCCTCAAGCATGGATTTCTTTTATCACCTACATTTTGTGATATGGGTTCTCCTCCTCGAGCAGGGATTGCTTTTATCACATCGAATTTTCTTAATTTTCTCACTCTCTCTTTCTATCTAGCTGTTTGTGGAGGTGGGGACACCAAAATGGGGGTTTGATTGAGGCAAACCCCTATACAACCCCAACACTTTCTCTAGATCTTACAAACACAAGTATTGAAGATATCTACTAGTTGGAGGCTTCATTACTTGGATTGTTGTAAGCATCTTCTTTCCTTTCTTCTCCTTATCTCCATCATTCCTACTTCACTTTATTTTAGTTCTATTATATTCTGTTGCTTTCTCACATTCCAAGATTTTTTTAGCAATTAGAATAGAAGTAGTCACTTTGTCATTTTTTGTGATAAATTCACTTTTTGGTCCGTATGAGATGCTAGCACACTTTTGAGATGCCAGTGTGCTGCACTATCATCCATATTCTGTACTGATGTCCTTTGGCTGAGAGCTTGTGAGTTTGTCCAAGAAATCTCTATGACCCGCTCTTCCTGATTCTAAAACTCTCATCGTTGTTCCTTGAGGCAGTTTAGGGAAATTCGACTCGTGAGGCTCTCTAAATGAAGAGAACTCATGAGTAGTGAATCCCCCTTCTCTACAGTAGGTTATAGATGTGAAGAATTTTTGGGGAATATTGAAGACCATTTACTCATTGTTGCATTCAAACCCTGCAACTTGACAAGATATGGAAGCTCTATTATCTTAGCATTTGATGAAGATATGACAATGGGACCTGATAAATGAAGAAGGCTCCAATCAGACTATTAAGGACTGTGAAATCATATTCTAGATTCAGTCACTAGGACGTTGGTACCCTGGGCAACTTAGTTCCTTAGATTCATCTGCAAATTTATATATCGGGTGCACAATACTCTTCTCTTTCTAGATCTATTTTTTAAATTTGGTTTTACAATCTCTCTGTTACAAAAAAGGTGCATTTTCATATTAGGTTTCAAAGTTTCATTAAGTCAAGAAAATTATATCAATTACAATCAATTTCTAAGGAATTAAAGGATCAAATCCAAGGCTAATTGACTCACCTGCAAGGTTTATAGTCAATCTAATCTCCCTATCGATTTACATCCTAATGTTCATTGAAAAGGAATTGATCTTATCTTCTATGCATTACACCTAGGATCCATTTTCAACAAAATACTAAGAATTTAGAGAGGACACTTTATGTGATGTAGAAAATAAATATATGGTTAAGTACAAAATTAATAGAGAACATACTAGGCTACCTACAAAGATAATACTATAAGGAAGAAAAAAAATAGTGGATCTTCATCTGACCAACCTATTACATATATAAACTCCACAAGATATAAAGTTACCATAGTTGGGGGAGGTGAGAAAGAATACCTTAATAAAGGAATAGAGAAAAACAACACATGTAGAGGAGGAAGCACAAATCCTAGGAATAAATTCAACATAAAGGAGCCATTAGCTCAAGGTGTAGAAGGTAGCTCTCAGGTCCATGTTGATGTAAACTAACAACTTATTTACCTTTTATCACCTCCTCCATCTTCTCTCCTTCACCACCACTAAGTAACATTTTTGTTGATAGTATCCCAGAAACTACTCTTCTTCCCATAACAACTTCCTCATCTTCAAACTCAAATTATCAATCAATTCCGTCCACTTCACCTTGGATCAAAGAGATGATTACCAAAAAAGGAAGAATGCTTAGGTGATTGATCCTAATTTTATGCAATACTAAATATGCTACATATAAATCATAAATCAAAGAAGGTCCCTGTTATTTAAAGGTTGATGAAAAATATTTCTTTTGATACCTAGCTAGTTTATAGAAATTACTAAACCCATTGCAAACAAGAATAATGAGGAAATGATATAAGATGATTATGATATTTTCATAGTTAATCTTAGCCCAATTACATATAAGAGAGATTGACAACTTATAGGTGTCAACTACAGACCTAGTAGAAAGGAATAAAAAAGAGAAATAAACAAGAGAACAAATGGAGAAGTGTATGCATAAATACCATAAATTAAATCCATGATAGATACATTAGAGAAACCTCTTGAATAATTTCCATCAACATATTTTGGTTCATCATTAGTATAAATATGAAATGAAATTATGAAGAAAATTGGAAGCTATCAAGCCTAAGGCAAAATAATTGAATATTGAGTGGAGTATAACATCTTAGTTGAACTTATTTGTATTGAAGAAATTTCCAAAGTATATGACAAGATTGAGGTAAAGAAAAAGGATGTAGAAATTGAGCTACAAGTCATGAAGAAGCAAGATAATGCATGGTAATTGATAGTTAGATATCTCTAAGGAATGGTATAAATTGATTTTAACATTTTGACATTTGAATGAAAGTTTATAGTCTTGAAGTATTCAAAGTCAGAATTTAGAAGAATAATCAAGTCTTGTGACCAATAATTTATAAAATTTAGAATAGTTTATTATCTTTTGATTGTAATGTATTGGAAGAAGATGAAATTGGGTTGGCTGGTATTCCTACTATAAATAAATTTTTAAAAGATGGTTTTAGAATAAATTTTTAGAAAAGACACCATTGATTGTAATATTGAGAAAACTAAGTAGTATATTCTATTCTATAACAACCTTCCAAAATAATATTTCAATCTTTCATGAAATAGATGAGGAGACAAGTGAGCTATTGTTGACTTGGAAATTATTCCTCAACAATACCTCTATAATAGGGGTAAAATAATTGTGCTAGATGTAGCAAATTTTATAAGTTACAAGGCGAGATCCTATTTTCAACAGCCCTATTATAAAGCTTCATTGAGTAGATTTATGGAAAGAGATCATCATAGAGTTGAAGAATATGACTTAAAAGTGAAATTTTTATTGTAACATGATTATAAAATTACACTTAAAAAAGTATTGTTATGTTATAACTAAAATTGGTTGTTAATCTAAAGCTTCAGGGGGTGCGGGCCAGAGAGACCTTTTCTTAAACAAAACAAAGCTCTTGGTGTCAAATTGGTCTGGGAATTATATTCCAATCCAAATAAGAAATGGTGTCAAATCATGGATCATAAATATTTAGACTCCCTTGACAAAGAAAGAATTTTTATGCAAAGGAACATCCCTCATGGACCCAAAATCTAGAATTTTATTATTTCTTGTAGATCTATCATCCTTCCTCACCTCTCTTGGCTTGTTAACAATGGTGAGAAATTCTTATTTTGGGATGATGCCTAGAATGGTCATCAACCCCTCAAACTCCTTGGTGACTAGTCTCAAATAGAATTTGCATTAAAAGGTCTTTGGGGGGTAAGGTAAAAGATTACTTTTTATTTGATCAGAAGGATCCTCTACACATAATTAAATGGAAGGATTTCAGCTTTCTTCCAATCCCAACTCACATGAAGGAATCTCTTAAGACAAAACTTTAGAAAAGATAAATTGTTTTCTTAGAGAAGCCTAATGAACTAATTTGGACAAGAGCTAAATCTGGATGTTATACTATTAAAGAAGGATACAATTCTATGGTAAGTGTTGAAGTCCCCTCTTCTTGGCTATTTAATCTTTATTGGGGTTCGAATGTCCTTCCAAAGGTAGGTGCTTTTTCCTAGTTGTCCATTAAAGATATAATTATTTTGGGCATGAGGCTTAGAAGATTAGGTATTGTGCCTCTATTCACTTGTGTAATGTGTGATCATACCTTAGAATCTACAAATCATCTTCTCATTAGTTGTCCCTTTGCATATGAATGTTGGACCTGGATAATGAGAAGAATGGGTTGGCATGTTGGAACACAATGATCTACTGAGAGGGGGGTGAATCAATAGATACCAACACTCTTATCCTTAAACCTTTATGCAGATTACTTCCTTGACTCCAACTACCTCATGAAGGATTCTTCTTTTAGCTTTGAGTACTTTTATGCAAAATAATTCATAAGCCCTTAATGTGTAGATTGATCATACAAAGAGACATAAATATGCACACACACAAAAGCATCACATAAAACCATATGAATGTGGAAAACCCAATATGGGTGTAGACACCCAAATTTGATAACTCCCATATGATCAAATTCACCTTTTTATTCATCAATTCTATCAATATTAATTTATTTAATTAATATTACACTTCCCACATAAGACTCGTAAAGTATTTAATTTAATAATTAAACACTTTATCTGGTACCTTTCTCCTCTCTAAATTAAATAAATACACCAATTTATTTAATTTAGTCATTTTAATCTTTTGAATTAAAATCAATTTAAAATTCTTCTTTTCTCTCTCCTTGTCACATCCTCCATAATCCATCTCTAATTTGGATTAATTTAATTAATTCATAATTAGGGTGTGCATCCTCTTAATCAAGGATTAATGCCACATCCTCCTACATTTGCCACTTGTCTCTAATCTTCCATTAATTATCATAATCAAATATTTGCACAACTTTAATCAAAGTCATTAGCCACTTTTAGAACCACTTTTTAGTCAATCTTTCTATTTTCCTTTCTGGGCATTGACCCTCTTTCCTATGTGAATTTTAAATTCACTTTTATTCATCCTATATCTCTCTCCTCCCCATGTGAATTTTTAATTCACATTTTATCTTTCCAAGGCTTCTAGAATATTTGACTTGTCACCTTAGGCACATGTGACCAATTCCCACCTTTTTGGAGACCCTCTCTTATCCATTAGATTCTCCTATGAATGTGAATTTTTAACTCACATTTATTTCTCCAACCACTTTCTCTTTTCCCATGGAGATTTTTGAGAAATTCCAAAATTCTTCAAATGTTATTTTCACTCCCACTTGGGAACAAGAAGTTCCTTTTTGAGGAAATCTTCTCACTCCCCAAGGTACTTGGAAGGTACTTGTCCTTCCTCCACATCATGTACCTCCCTTCCACATCACCTACACATCATCTCACCCTTAGCCATCTCACATTCCACATGTCAAAATGTGAGGGCTTGTGAGTCCTCAACTCACCTTAGCCCTTCATCTTGGCCTTGTTGGATAAATCCCAACAATTGAATTCTCTAGATAATTTGAGTTTCTCTATAAATCCCCCTCTAAGGAATTTTCAAGACTTATCCATTTTGCAACTAAATGCTGCCATTTTGTGCACTCATCTAGCCATCAATATTCACCCATTTGCATCTACATTCAAGCATATAGTTAAATCTTGCATTTAGTCATTTCAAGAGCCATCAAGGAGCATACAAACCAAATCAAAATCAAGGTCCAACCAAGGAGTTTCAACTGCAAAGGGGAGGTATATCTATTTAGCATCATTTTACACTTTTTCTCTTTGAATTTACCAATTTCTTAGGCTAATCTTGAGGTGTTTCCTTATGTTTTTCCATGGAATTTTAGTTGCTTAGAATAGGTTAGATATTTTGATATCACAATGGGAAAAACCATGGTGACTAAGGTTGCTTGAGTCTACTACTCAAATCTAGCGTCACAATCCAAATCTTTGTTACAAAGTTTAGGGATGCAACCCAAGGAAGCTTCAAATCCCTAATTTAGAAGCTACAACTTCAAGGACACTACAATCCCTTGATTTGAGCCACAACTCAGTACAACATTACAAATTCATATATGCATACAATTTGGTTCTACACAACTTATAATGTATCATTACATTCAATACATTGTTGCTTTCACTACAACAAACTCTATAGCTGAAGCTACACACTCAACAACACATACCTCTACTCTGCACACTCCTATGCACATGGAACAATCACTATTTTATCTCTCTGCTTTACTTTTCTTTCCCCTTCTACAGTTTTTTTTACATTTGCACTATAAACTCTCTTCTCTCTCTGCATTTGTTGCACACTCAACAATGCATAACTCTGTTCAGCACCTTCTACTCTTGCAAAATTCTCACACCTACTACAATTCTAACGTCATCAACACAACTCATATTTCTTCACATTTTTTCTTAACCACTGATCAATAATTTGTACGTCTAGATTCTCACTACTATCTAGATCAACTCAGATCAAATTAGGGTTTTCCTCACTTGCAAACTTCACTAACAAGCCACCTGTACCTCAAGCTCACACCACTGTCCATCTCATCATAAAGACATCTAATCTGATATCACCATATCTTGCATCGAGCCACACACCATTAAATCTGGTGTAGAGAATTTTCCTTCATTCTCTTCTTGTCAAACCCTAAGAATCAAATTATGTAATTAATCCTCTCTACTATTCATTTGATCTAATTCTATCCCAATCTCATCTACAATCTATTCTATTTCCTAATAGCTTAGATCTTCATTCAATTGGTCGCTTTGTGTCGGTTACCAGTCAAGAACTGTTGTTCACACTATCGAGCCATTACAAATCTTTGCGTTTGAACTTTGATTGTCGATCTATTCCTTTGCACCTTGATCTTGTGATCAGTATTCACTGTAGTGACTTTAAACCTTGACCATTGGATAATCGATTGTTTAAACCACTGTCATTGATTTATCATATTTCTCTATCGTTGGGACTCCATTTAGACTCCCACCGATACAAGCAGGTCATACCGATATTCTTTCCATGTTATCTAATTGGGCCCACAACCTACATGTCATTTGTGCCATCGCCACAACATTCACAACACTGATGCGAAATGACATATCAAGCAATCATCAACTGCCACCTGAACTCTTTGGTCACACTCTGTTGTCACCATCATTTTATCGAGTCCCACAAATGACTGTCATTCGTCATGGACAAAATTCCACTAATCGTAGTCATCCACCTGATGTACTACCTTCATTGTCAGCATGCTTAAACATCATTCACACTGTCGGTCTATCAAAGGGACACTAGATCTCCTCCCATAGATATAGCATTGTCACACTGATGCCATGTGGAATCCTTCCATTTGATCTTTGAATGCATACCATCCTCATCTTACCAGGTCTTCACTTCCACGTTCTACTGACATCACTATGTCTCACTGATGGGCCAGCCATTGCTAAATGATCCACTTGACCAAATGTTGATTTTACAACAAGGATGCAAAATCATCGAACCAACGGTTACCATGTGTCATCATTTCATTCATCCTCCATATGCTTGTTATCCTTATTCTATTGGTTCATCGCTAGGACATCAATCAATGTCTTGCCAATGCACCACTATCACATCGATGAAGTACAAACACCTACCCATTTCCCTATCGCTGGGACATGCTTCAAGGTCCCACTGATACACCCATGTTACACTGATGAAGCATCTTATCACTGACATCATCCAATCAAATTTCTTCATCTTGCACGATTGATCATCGCTATCCTTCATTGTCAGATCTTTCACTAACTGGTCCTAACCGACCATGTGTTTGCATATCATTCACCTTCTAAACATCTTTGTTACTATTAGGTCCCATTGCCGGTGTCCATTCTTCCATCGCCCTGTCAGAGGGACCTTCTTCAAGGTCCTAGAAATGACATATAGTCTCTCCAAAGATATAGCCATCGCTGTATCGGGGAGACAACCACGACACTCTCACTGATATGACTTAATCACATTGACGAAACCACTTGATGAATTCACCTATCCACCTCAACTCCATGAGTCTGCATCGTAATCCACAATAAGGATGTAGATTACCATTCACCCAATCTTGTCATGCCATGTGCTTGCTCCGTCGTTATGGTTGGGTCCCACATGGAGTGCTTCCTTCCTCCTTATCGCACGATCACTAAGTTGCTACAAGTTAGAAATTTTGAACCTCTTCTCGATGGTTACTAAGTTATGAAAATCTATGAAATGCCAACATATAGATATCAGGTTGTTGGAGGAACTCCTGCTTGACTCCCGCCAATCCACTAGTGTCCCACCAACTTGAAGAGGGTATACAACCTTGAGCGTTGGGCGAAGGGGCCGGTCACCCTCATGATATCAATGAAATAAGTTGTAACTTATGTGACCAGTTACTTCTTGTTGGTAGTCAACTTCAAAATAGAAGAACATATTGAAGACACCATGACTACAACTCTAGGATTTAACCAATAAACCACAATTCTATCTGAAAGAAAAAAAAAATCATTTCTAGATGTGTTATATATCCTTTAGACCTGCACAATACCTTTCTAGAAAGCTCTCGAAAAACCCATCATGAATTTTCCACTCAATTCACCATCAGATACATTGCTCTCTCATCCATCTTCTATCATCATGCTAACAAACTCCTTTGCATGATTTGCACTTTTGACGTTAATGACAACTATATGCGCTTATGCACAGGAACAACACACTTCTCCTCTGATCCCCTTGTGACATCAATGACAACATATTCCAACTTGGAAATCTCCCTTACAAAGTTTAATCCTTCAACACTTTCAAAGTTGCATTAAAATTATATATTTTCTTATTTATGGGAAATCTCTCCTAGTATTCTCATATGGAATATTTGGCTTGAGAGGAATAAGTGGATCTTCAAAAAAGAATTGTCTATGGGACAAATCATTCAAAGAATAGAAATCTCTATCTCAGAAACAATAACATCCAGTTTATATAAAAATGTAACCTCGAATAATGTATTTTCTTCTTGGGATTCTTTCATTTTAAATAATTGGTCAGGTAAAAGCACAAAATTGTGTCACACTTTATAAAGGAAACAACCAACATTGATCCAACTTTTAAACTTGAATCACTAAAAAGTGGCATATATGTTTTGAATTTTGAAATGATGTAAACTAGTAAAATATGTATTTTTTAGTATATTTTATGTTTGTATTTAAAAAAAAATTAAAAAATTATTTTAAACTAGTTTTTTAATAAATTAACACTATAATTTAGTTGTTGATAAAATGCTGAAAAATGAAGCTACATGAGACGTCAAACTTTTTATAGTAAATTTTATTTTTTTCGTTCAATTTTTTGTGTGTACTTATAACTTGAAATTTTAGTGCATGGATATTATTTTTTCCAATTTTTTTTGTTTTTTGGTCAATAATAAGTGTTCTTTTATATTACTTTTGTAAAAAATATTACATCATCAGTTCAACCTCCATCCAAACAACAGATACAAAAAGTTTTGTCAAAGAACATCTTAACATGCAGGGTAAATCAAGAAAACCCCATTCCCAAAAACTGCCACAAAAAACTCCCATCAAACACCATAGCTACCCATCGACATAAGTCTGACCTTATTGATAGGACCTACAACTAACATTAACCAAACTACATGCTACATAGCCCAAAACCAACGACAGGACATATAAGTCTAGAATTACGAGCTACCTGGGTCACCCACGACCAAAGTTGCTTGCCACTTCCTTTTCTTCAACCCAAATCGCTTCTTCCTTAGACGCCAATTTTCATTCCATGTATTCACTGCCTCCTCCTACAATTTTTCCTTCTCTCGTTCTACCACCATCTCTTGCTCCATTAACTTAATGAAGAGTTTCAGAGCTGCCACCCAAGATGGGCTTCCTCCTTGCACCTCGCCTTATACCTCCCTTCTGGCCATCGAATGAAAAATAAGTAAACATCCACCCCAAAAGGCCTAACTAATTCTTCATCCACTAGTCCTTTGTTGATGTCAATTCCAATCCTTGGCACACATCACTCCAATATTGATTCCATTTTTCCTAAAAAATCTCCATGCACTATTAGTTTCAAAACCCTACAAACTATTGCGACCTACTCACCCAAATCCATCCCCCAAATTGCAATCATAGAATAGACATCCAAATTGGTTTGATATCTATGGCAAAGGCGACCAAAATACTTTCCAAAATAATATTTACACAATGCCTTAATCTGCTATCCTCCACCAAAAAGAGACCCATCAGTCGCTTTTCTGAGGCATCCCCAAAGAAAGGTCTCAATTGTCAATTAGAACGGAAGGAAAAGTGGGCTTCCATTGAAGCCCTACAAGAAAGCTTCAAGCTTCTCCTGGCCGTTTGCTGAGCATCTACCAATTCTTCATCGTAATCACTAGAATTTTTTGTTCACTTGCCAAAGCCTAGAATTGAATGCTTCTTGCACTCTGTAATGATGGCCACACATATTTATGTACCACTACTCTCCATTCTTACGCTTTTCCTATAGTATCCAAGCTACTCCGGGCATTCATCAACCACGAACATTAATGAAATATCCTCTCCAGTAGTGGTCCTCTCACTTGCCAAGGTGATGCCTCTAAAATCTTCTACCACCAATTTCTCAGGTTCATTAAATGTTATAGCCCATTTTGATAACACATCAACCTCTGAATTACCTAGTCTTCTTATATGGCTAATGCAGAAGTTCTCACACCTTTCCAACTCCTCCCTGATCTTTTCCACCACATTCTGTAAGTGCCACGCCTTTATGGAACCTTTCATAACTTCCTAGATTATGATCAACGAATCCCCCTCAAGATGAATCCTGGATGCTCCAAGCCATTTACCACACCTGATGGCCAGAAGTGTTGTTGCAACTTCAACTTCATTATTCTTTCCATCCATCAACTTCTTTGCCCCTAATGCTAAAACATTCCCCTGCCAATCCCTTATTATGAAGCCCGCCCCTGATGGACCAGGGTTTCCCTTCGAGGTTCCATCAAAGTTGAGCTTCCACCAACCTTCTTGGGGTTTCTCCCATGACACCTCTCTAAGTTCCTTTGAAGTCGGATTAGCCCAACCCGGCCCCTTAACGAGCCTAAATTTTTTCCAATTTTGATAAATATATTTTTAAAAAATATTAAAATGTTCATGAATAAAAAAAAGTTGTTTCCATTGGATGTCAAATTTCATATTAAATATTTATCTAAAATGGAAAAAAAATATACCATCTTGAAATAGATTCTTTTATCTAGTGCATCATATTTTTTTTCAAATTTTTTAATAAGTTTTAGTATTTTTCCTTGTCATGGTAATCAACCTAATATTTTGTGCTAATAAACTACTTTTAGTAAAAATAAAAAATAAAATATAAATAATAATTAAACTATTAAAATAAATATATTTTTGAAAACTACACTTATGGATCTACAAAGTGGTGCTCCATATCTTTTTAGCCAACAATTATAGTTGAAAAAGTTGTGGAAGTATCTAACTTAGCTAGAATGAATCTTACTAAATCATATGTTTGACCAAAATTGATTTTAGTTAGAAATACTTAAATTCAGTTGTGTTGATAAGTTGGCTGAAAGTGTGACACAACTTTGTCCTTTTACTCAGTCTCTTCTTAAAATTCCCAATGCGGGCTCCATCTCCTCCAAGAATTCTACTGTGAACAAATCAACCATTAAGTGGATGCCTCCTCCTAGGGATTTTATTAAACTAAACTTTGATGGGGCTTCCAAAGGTAACCCTGGAAAATCTGGGGCTGCTTCAATTCTTAGAGACTGGCAAGGTAACTTTGTTGGATTAGTTTGCTCCATTCTTTTAAAAGGTACCAATAACATTGTAGAATTTAATGCTCTAAAAATTGGACTTGAATTGGCAATAAAATTATGTATCTCCCAAATCCATATTGAAGGGGATTCCATGATGGTGGTGTCTATAATTTTGAATGGTCACTCAAATTCATGACATTTGAAGTATCCTACATCCCACATTTGTTGCGTTCTAAACAATTTCTCCTCATACCAAGTAAAGCACTATTACAAAGAGGATAATAGCCATGCGGACTGTTTAGCAAATAATACAATTGATGAAAATTTATATTACAAAATTCTCTCTAGGAAGGATTATTTTAAACTGTCAAGCAACTAATGGTATTTTTTCCTCATTTAATGGTTTCATGTAGGGCATATGTATCGGTACAGGTTTTTTATTTTCCTTGGTTTATTCACCCTGACCTTCGAATCCTTTTGTAGTGCTCGAGCAAGTTTTGTTATTGCTTCATTTTTATTGTCATGTGTGGCATTAGAGAGATGGAAAAAATTTAAATTTTCCTCTAACAGTTCATCGAGGCTTTAAAACCATCTTCTATGGCACACATGTTATTCTTGGGAAAGAAGTTTTTTTTTTGGGGCCCCTTCTCTGCACTAATTTCTCATGGGGATTCCTTCCTCCTGAACGGTTAGTGGGGAGAAGTTTTAGTGGCACATATTGTCAATCATCTACACTGGGCATTGTTTGGAGTTTAGTTATCTAACAATTCTCTTTCCCAAGGATTGGACTTTGTGTGACTAATGGTCCTTCTTTTCATCTCCAATTGTGGGACACAATCTTTATTTGGCAACTGGATTCATTTCTATTTTTAGCAAAGCAGCTAAATTGACAAATATTGGCATTTCTCGATCATGCATTTCTACTAAAATGACTATAATTAATTGCAAATACTCCTACACATAGTGACTTGTACAAATGTCAGTATCGCATGCTCTATCCTCACAACACCTAGGAATAGTTTGATGTACTTGTTCCGTCACTTCACTTTGGGTTTTCTTGCTAGATTTAATTCTGGCATTGTAAAACTGGTTTGGAAATCTCCATTTCTCTAGCATTGATTCAGTTTGCAATTCATATGGTACCTTGTGGTCATTCATTTTTAATTTGGTGACACATGGCTTTATTTTGTTCTATCACCTTACGGAAAAACATTCTTGGCTCCAGTTTTTCCTCGCACCACCTTTTATTGCAATGAGCTCACATTTGCATTAATTACTTTGTATCAGTTGTTTGGCTTTAGGCAGGTGAATTCACTATTATTGGGTTGCACTTGGGTTTCATTTCACTGTAACTTGGCTTTCTTCTTGTGTAAGGCATCATCCAAACTTCTTTCAGAGTTTTTGTTCTACCAAGGTACTAGGAATTAAGGGATATGAGACCATTCTCTTCTGAAAATTTGGGTCAAGCTTGCATACTAGAATGCAAACTTGTGGAAGATGCAATTAGAATGGTCTTGGGGCATGAATGGCTAGAGTTTGATGCATTGTTGCGTCCTCATGAGGTCGCATCCCATTTTGTTTCCAATTTGATGGACATGCTTTGGTGTGGTGAAATGATAATTTTTTTGATTGGTTCTCCACATGTTTGTCTACTCTCTTCTCTGCAGAATGCTTTAGAAGATTATGATATTTTGAATGGTTCTAACCTAGTGGGTGGTATCTTATGTCGCCAATTTCTTCTTATCGATCATTATCTGCTCTTTTGAGTTCAATGGCACATGGCCTATTGGACGACTATTCTTATGATTTTATAAGTAATCTTCATGGGATCAAACTGAGGTTGGGGCATACGATCTCCAATATGCTCTTGGATCTCTTTGATGCAATGTAATTTTTGATTCGCCATGCTCTTGTGGAACCTCACTTCACTCCCTACTTTGCTCCTCTTGCTAACCTGGAATCTTCGGCTGAAAATGGTGTTTACTAGCTTGCATTGGAAACTCCACTCTTTGTTTCTTTTTGATGCAAGTTCTAAGTTTCTTGTTCGCGGGTTCTTCACTTTCCTTTTGTTGTTCAACTCTTCCTTCTCAGTTGGGAACCCCTCTTTCATTGGGCTTTGGTATCTCATGCTTATCGAATGGTTTTGTTCTCTTGTATAAGCTTTGGCACATGTTGTTTTCATGAACTCAACGTACACTTAAAGGTGGTTTTTGATATTTGTAAACCTTATTTTGGGATGATCACTCTCTTATGACTCTACATCTTCTTCTCTGGAAGATCTACCTTCTGATTTTTGTATGGATCTTTGATAAAGGCTCACATTGTTCCTCTCATGGCAAAATTTTGTTTGACATCTGCCTGCTTCTATGATGTACTTCTTGGCTTTGTAACTATCTTTTTAATTACAATAAAGGTTTGTGACTTGTCACTTTTTAAAAAAATAGAAAATAAAAATTGATTGTTAATCAACTTTGAGAAGAAAAGCCTATTTATTCAAGACTAATTTTTAAAGAAATGAATTTTGAATTTTCTCAAATTGTAAAGGAGTATCTGAACAATCTTTGAGCTCTTCATTTTTGAATTAAATAAAAAATTATATTTCTATTCTATGAGTTTGTGTATTGTTTCTTTATGTCATAATTTTTCTTATGTTAAATTTGTAACAATTCCTTTAAAAATTTATGTTGAGAATGCAATTAGTTTTGTTCAAAATACATGTTTACCCTATGCAATCTTGGACAAGATAAATGGTTATTTTCATATCTACAAGTATAAAAACTATAGATGGATGTATCTTTCTTATGTTATATGATATCCCCTCTTTCAAACCCTAATTGAATATTTTGTTTGAAAACAATATTTAAAAGGAGCAAACCTTTGTGTTTGTTTTTATCATTTATAGAAAAAATTCTTATTCTTAAAAATATTGTATCTTTGGCCTCATATCAACCATAATTAGGGTTTCATTTTTATTTTTTTTAGTTTTATTTCATGTACCTTTTATGCTTTCTAGTTAAAAACATACCCCCAAAAAATTAAAAACTTGTAATTTAAGAAGGAGATTCTCCTCTCAAAAGTAGAAGAAAATTAATAATCCAATAGTGGTTTCTCCAACTATTGCACACATTGCCAACACCCATTGGAAAAGTCAAGTTTTTTTTTTTAAAATATCACAACAAAAAATCTACTTACCAACACAATAGTATCAATCATTTTAGACTAATAGTTAAAGGTTGTGAGTTGTAATAACTTTGTAGGAAAATGCATTTTGAAAAAAAATGTTAAGCTATGAAGAAAATATAATGGATGAGGTTATTAAGCTCTATGATTTAAGAATACATTTTATTTGGTAAATGTTTTAGAATTAATTATTGTTTTCCTAGAAAAAAGATACCTCTATTTTAGTGAAATATCTTAGATCATATACTAAACCTCTACTATTTCCTAAGATAAATTTTTGGGTTTGATTTTGGTCTATAATTACATATTCATGATCTATGAGTTGATTTGACCTTTTTTAATATGTACTAGTTTATACCATGCTTATGTGATCTCTATCTACTAAGCTCTTTTTGTTTCCCCTTGAAGGATTGTCATTATATTGCAAAGGTACATGTTCACCTAGGTCAACCCTATAAAATATGTGTAAAAGAAGAAAGATAGAAGGAAAGTTCCCTACAATGAATTTTCTAGATCCATTATTATTTTCTAATGTACACAAATGAAGTATTTTTCTATTAATTACTCCATAATTAGTTCTAATATGTGAGAGGATGTGAGATGAATTTTATAGAATTCCTTTAAATACAAGAAAATGGCATCAAATCATACAAATGTGTGTTTAATTGGCTCACAACAACTAATAGAATATTTGAGAGTTCAAATTTAAAATTAAAATTTAAAAAGGAAAGGGTTGAGTCTACATTTGTGATGTCAACCCCACAAGTATAGAAAATATCCTAGGTAGTCAAATAGTCATGGTTTGTGGGGAATGAATATCTAAAAACGTGTTTAGTAATAAATGAAGGTTGTATGAGAAGATGAGAAAAAATGTATATGATGTAGATAAATTTATGGAGATGTGTTTGTGTGGGGATAGATAAAGGCTACAAGAATGAAACCAAATTACTACAATATTATACTATTTTTAAATGTATACATGTATTCATCCATTCTCACAAGATGGGTAAGAAATTAAAGAGTTGACATTAATATGAAATTTTCACTACTACATTTTATCTCCACTTTGAGGTCATCAAGTTCCCTAGAATTATGTATGTGAATACTAAACATTTTCACTATTAATTACTCCTTGAGTTCTTCTAGGATGATAGAGTATGATTGATTGTGAGAGGATATGAAATGGATGCCATTGAATTCCTTTAAGTACAAGCACATAGTGTTGAATTGTAAAAACATGTGTTTGGTTAGATCAAAATGGCTAATACAATAGGTGATAATCAATTAATTTTGGATTTAATATTTTTAAAGAAAGTATTGAGTTTGTATCCATAGAGTTAGCCTCACATTTGTAAAAATAAATTTGAGTATTTAAATTGTCAGGGTTTTATGAGGAATAAATAAATAGATTTGCTTGGAGTCATAAATAAGGGCTATATGTGATGAGGGCTACACCAACCAAAACCCACAAAAACACAACAATA
This sequence comes from Sequoia sempervirens, assembly GCA_007258455.2. Classification (NCBI taxonomy): domain Eukaryota; kingdom Viridiplantae; phylum Streptophyta; class Pinopsida; order Cupressales; family Cupressaceae; genus Sequoia; species Sequoia sempervirens. The sequence continues at coordinate 23,526 of VDFB02014583.1, read as the reverse complement.
GATACCAACATAGAAGATGTGAGATAGAAAATAACTCGCTTTCAATTATTTTCAAAAAATGAAATTACAAATTCAGAAATTACAATGCTATAGCCTCGTGGACTTGATTCATTACAACAAAATCAACTTTGAAAGAAAATCTATTATTTAGAGCCACAATATACACTAATGGAGCCACTTTAAAACCTCCACTCAACCCTTTTTATTTTACCCCAATAACCACCCTAGAATGTTCTCGAAAGTGTAACTTTCCCTTTTGTTTTGGCACCAAAAGTCTAGCCATTTGATTTTTTGCCTAGGAAGATATTTTACTAAAATTCACTTTTTAGTGGGGAATATTCTCGGAGCCATAACTTTTGATTCAAGTGTCAAATTTTCTATTATAATAAATTTTTGGAAAGTTCTCAAAGAGATTTATAGCGTCGAAATGATCTAAAGATCATTTCGTCCATTTTTTGAGCTTTTCTAAGGCTTCTAAGGTTTTCAAATTTGAATTTGAAGTTGCATTGGAGAAATTTATTGGGACAAAAACTTTAATATCTTCCAAATACTTAGGGTATTGATATGACTCTTCTACCACCGGAAATATTTTTCAGTTCTACTCCTTGGGGTAGGTCCATAGAGCTTGTTTAAGCTGAATTACCAAAAATAGTAAGGGATCATTTTTCACCTTTTCTAACTTCTGACTATCTTTCAGCCCTTAAGTGCCATCATGGGACACAAAAAAACTAAATAAAATAAGGAAAAACATTTTTTTTGGTGATGCAAGATTTCCCCTAACACTAGATGCTATTGCATCAATATGGGAAGATGTGGATAAATGGGTAAGGTTTAAATAAATATATGGGGATGTGTGTGGGGGGGAATAGAAAAAAGCTACGGGAATGAGCTCAACTTCAAACATTATTACACTATTTGTTGATACACACATATATTAAATAATTCTCTCAAAATAAACATAAAACTAAAGAATAAATGACACAAGTATGTAAATTTGATCATTACAATACTATAAAATTATTTATATATTTATTATTTATGTGAAATTATTTAAAATTTTAGAATAGAAAACCATTATTTTAAAATGAAATATCATCATAAAACTTTTATAGTATGTTAAATAGATATCTTGATAAATTAATTTTAAGGTTGTTGAAAAGTTTACTTATATAGTAGTAAGAAGTTATGTTTTATGTTCTATGATTTTATTTGAGATCCTTGTTCAAAAAATAGAATATAAATGTTAAAGTATACATTCTTGGTTGTATGGGTCATTGTCTAGACATGTGACTACTAGAAATAAACTATAAAATAAAGTAAAAACACAAGTTATAATGTTTATAAAGGATAATTATAGTAAAAATTAGCCAACTAAAAGTAGGATGGATTCATGTCATTGTCTTATATAACATTGGACAAGATAAACTAACATCCCATATAGTAACAAGTAACTCAACATTCATGTATTATTTTTAACTCATAGAAACAAGATCACAACAACCTCCACCACACTTATGTGGACACTCGTGACTCTTTCCACCTAAAACCCCATTAAACTAGTGGAACATTGAAATTCTAGCATCTTCTTCTATAAACTCTAATTTATACTTATTCCACTCAATCATAGCTCCATGGTCATCTAGAATATCCACAATTCCACTAATTAGGTTTTCCTCCATAGCCATCAAGAATAATTCCTCAATAGATAGATAATGTCATGTTGGAATAATCACTAGCATCTCCCTTCATATTTGAGACATGGACTAACCACCTCCCCTGGATCCATTTATCTCTTGTGCTTATATCAGGTGTTAATAGGTCAATCTTTTGACACAATGACAAATGTGTTCCAACAAATGGTATTAGATTTGTGGTCATAAGTTTGAACCCCTCAGGTGACATTGAGGGGTGGATTGTTAGACTAATCGCCAATGTCTCCCTTTGGATTTGAGACATGGACTAACTTCCTCCCATGGATCCATTTATCTCCGGAATTTGTATTGGGCGTTAACATGTCGGTCTTTTGGCCTAGTTCAACAAACATGTTCCAACAATCCCTACATGATTCCATCTAATGAAATCTAAAAACTTTCTCTTAATTAGCTTTTCAAATCTTGGCCTACCTATTCCACCCCTCTTAGCCCTCAAAGTAGAGGCCAAGTATGGAGGAGAATAAGACACCATAAGTAGTAAAAAAATGATGTAGGAACATCCTTGGTTGTAAAGCAATCCTATATTAACCAAAAACATTTATTTTCTTGTATTTCATTTATTCATTAGAAGTTTCAATATTTCATTCTGTACTTCACTACATTATCATTTCTCATCTCACAGAGAAAGATATAAATCTACATATCGATATCTATCACATATCCAAATTTCACATCATTTGCATTTGTCTATCAAAAGTTATCCCTCTTAGAATTTAAATGTGATTACCAATCAGAGCATTTGGGGCTGACCTAGTCCAAATTTCTTAGTGCAAACCTAATTTAGATCATGCGGAGCCTAATGGGACATCACATAAGCATTTTAGGTCCAATGGGATATATCTTGGAGATTCACAAGTCATATCATTTCATGAAGGATTATCTTTTCATATTTTTAAGGTCGACATTCATATGTAATCATTCATTGGGTTATGAACCCTTGTGGCTGATGCAAACCTTTTTTGGAGCTTGAGAAGCATATTTAAGATCATTTCAATTCATCTTAGATTAGAAGTTAGTAGTTCATGATTAGTTAGATACTTATATTTCACATTAAACCTTCAAGGGGACTGCAATAAGGCCTTTGGCTAGTTTAATATTGAATTCCCTCATGGAAGGACTATGAGCCTTGGATATTCACCCATGAGGCATACATTGCATGTAAGATTTCCAATTCAATAAAGATTCATATTTGCATATTAGTTTCTTGTGTTATCTCCACTATGTTGATTATAAGTTGCATGGTTTGGACTAATCTTTTTAAACCATTCTATTGTGATTGCACCAAGTGGTATCATAGAGGGTTTGTGAGTCCTAAAGGCATTCCTTGAGGTGGACAGATCAACAACCTAAGGAAAACTACATATGTTTTCAACCAATCACCGATTATGAGGTAGTTGAAACCCTTGTAGTCAGATTGCCAAATTGAGGTAGTTACATCAAACTCGAGGGGAGAGATGCTACGAAGGAGTGTGCCTACTATGGCGAATGTTGCTAGAAGAGTAGATGTGATGTTGGAAATGATGTGCGAGATACAAGTCTAATTGGATGTAGTAGAAGAAGATCGAAGGAAAGGACTAAACACTAGGCATGAGGATGAAAGTGATGATGAAGTAAATCATGTTGCGAATCAATTTGTAGAATTTCCCTAGGTGAAGAAGAATTAGATCAGATGAAGATGTTGAAAGCAATTTCAAAGATTGGAAAAAGACCTAGAGTTGAAATTCAAAATTATGCAGGAAATTTGAATCTTAAAGAATTTTTTGATTGGATCAATGAAATGGAGGAATATTTTTAATATGAAGAAATTGAAGATATAGAAAGAGTCAGACTTGTGGAAAAAAAAATGAAAGTTCATGTTGCTTTATGGTGGAAAGAATTTCAATTGGATAGAAATGGAAGAGGGAAGGAGAAAATCATCAAATGGGATAGAATGGTGACAAATTTGAAGAATCAATTCATACCAACTGACTATGAACTTGAATTGTTGAAGAGATTGCAGAACCTGAGACAAAAGGAGAGATCTATGAGGGAATATACTAAGGAATTCTACAAAATGATAATCATAACCAATCATAGTGAAGCAAGGAAAAGGTTGCAAGATATATCAATGGACTAAGAACAAGCATTCAAGAAGAATTGAGCCTGGTAAAGATGACATCAGTTGAAGAATCCTATCAATTTGCATTTAAGGTAGAGGAGAAGCTGAACAAGAAGTTTGAACAAAGGCATAGAAGTGGAAAAGGAAGATTCCAGAGGAATGGATCACAATCCATAGAAAGAAAACCTTATGAAAAGGAAAAAAAATGTGTAAAACCCTATTGGAGTGAAGAAAGAGATCACAATTCTTATCGCGAAGGAAGAGAAGATAGGAATTCTTACCACAACAATAGAGGAGGTCATAATTCTTACCGCAATGATGGATTCTAGAGAGATGAAAGAATATCTGAGAGAAGACCATTTAGGGGAACCTATTTTAACTGTGGAGATGAAGGACATAAAGCTTTTGAATGCCATCAAGGAAGTATCAGAAAGAAACCTAAGCATACTAGAAGAACAACTAATGTGGATGAAGAACATGTTGAATCCACTAATTCAGTTGGGAAACTAGAGAAAGGTGAATCATTAGTGATGAGAAGAGCTTTGATGAATGAAGAAGTGACTGAGGAACCACTGCAAAGGAAAAGTCTATTTAGAACTAGACGTAAGTCTAAAGGAAAGGTATGAAAAGTTATCATTAATAGTGGTAGTACTGATAATCTAGTTTCAAAGGAGATGGTAACCAAGTTGAAATTGGAAATATTGAAACATCCAAACCCTTATATGATAGCATGGATTCAAGATGAGCGTAAGATATTGGTGAATGAGAAATTTTTGGTAAAATTTCATATTGGATCATATAGGGATGAAGTATTGTGTGATATTATGCCTATGGATACTTGTCATTTATTGTTAGAAAGACCATGGAAATATGGTAAGAAAGTAATTCATGATGGAAGAAGGAATACTTATACTATGACTTCAAATGGTAAAAGAATCAAGTTGATACCTTTTGAGGAGGAAATGAAGACTAAAGTTTGTGGCACTGCCAGACTATGTTTGGTAGATAGAAGGAAATTTATGGATGGATTGAGGCATAATAATATGTGTTTTGCATTGATTCCAAAGAAGAGCAATTGTACGAAGATAGAGAGTCCTACCGCAAAGAATGAGGAGGTAGCAAAATTGTTAGTAAAATATGAGGACATCATGTTAGAGAATGTACCAGATGGTTTACTACCAGTCAAAGTATCAGTCATCACATAGATCTTATACCAAGAGAAAGTTTACCAAACAAGGCATCACATAGAATGACACCAACAAAGAATGAAAAGTTGAACTGATAGATACAAGAGTTATTGAGGAAAGGATTGATCAGAGAAAGCTTGAGCCCATGTGTGGTTCTTGTTGTACTTACACCAAATAAATATGGAGACTAGAGAATTTGTACAGATTTAAGAACATTCAATAGGATCACTATCAAGTATTGATTTCCATTACCAAGGATGGATGGCATTATGGATTGTTTGAGTGGAGCAATTTTTTTCACAAAGATTGAACTCAAGAGTGGATATCATTAGATCAAAATTAGAGAAGGAGATGAATGGAAGATTGCATCTAAGACTAATGAAGGATTGTATGAGTGGTTAGTAATACCTTTTGGATTGAACAATGTACCAAGCACTTTCATGAGATTGATGAATGAGGTACTAAAGAAATTTCCATAGTTTTCTTATATGATATTTTGATTTTTCGTAAGACTAGGGAAGAACATTTTTGGCACATTCAAGGAGTATTGAAAAGGTTGAGAGAAGAGAAGTTATTGATTAATGTCAAGAAGTGTAGTTTCAAGAAGACAAAGTTAGTATATTTTGGATTTGTTATTTTTGCTGAAGGATTGAAGATGGACCCTAAGAAAGTAAGAGCAATTGTTGAGTGGGCTACACTGGTAAACATTGGAGAGATGAGATTATTTCATGGACTAGCTAGTTTCTATCAAAATTTTATCAAGAATTTTAGTAGTATTTGTAATGCTATGACAAAGATAATGAGAGGAGACAAGAAGGACTTTAAGTGGAAATTTGGAGCACAAATAAGTTTTGAATTAGTGAAGTAGAAGGTGATAGAGCAACCAGTGTTAGCATTACTAGATTTTGACAAAGTATTTCAATTTGATTGTGATACAAGTGGAAATGTTATTGGAGTAGTGTTGAGTCAAGAAGGAAGACCTATAGCTTATTTTAGTGAGAAGTTGAATGATTCCAGAAGAAGATATCCAATTTATGATCAGGAATTCTATGTCATAATTCAAGCCTTGAAGAAGTGGAGACATTACTTGTTGCCTAAGGAGTTTGTGTTGTATATAGACCATCAAGATCTATATTATTTGAATAGTCAAGGAAAACTGAACCAGAGACATATGAGATGGGTTGAGTTCTTGTAAAGTTATACATTTGTGTTGAAGCATAGGAGTGGCAAGTCAAACAAAGTTGTAGATGCATTGTGTAGAAGGAGAAATTCGCTAATAGAGATGAGGGTAGAAGTATTGGGTTTTAAATAATTGAAGCACCTGTATGAGGGAGATGCCAATTCTGGTGAAGCTTGGAGAACATGTAAGGAACCAATAGTGACAAACTAGAGCCAATGGTTGGACTATTTCATTCAAGAAGGTATGTTATATAAAGGAAATCAGTTATGTATTCTGAGGAGTTCAATGAGGGATATTTTGATAAAGGAGAAACATAGTGGAGGTTTAGCAAGAAATTTTGGAGTCAACAAGACATTAGATTTGGTGAGTGAACATTATCTTTGACCACATTTATCTAAGGATGTTAGGAAGTACATTCAAAGTTGCAAAATTTTCCTACAAATTGCAAAAGGGAGTAGTCAAAATACTAGGTTGTACAAACATTTGATAGTATTGGAGAGACCTTGGGAAGATATAAGCATGGATTTCATATTGGGACTGCTAAGAACATAGAGAGGATATGATTCAATTATGGTAGTGGTGGAAAGATTTTCTAAAATGGCACATTTCATTCCTTGTAAAAAGACTCATGATGTTGTGCATGTTGCTGATTTATTTTTTAAGGAGATTGTGAGATTGCATGGATTACCTAAGAGTATTGTTTCTGAAAGAGATCCTAAATTCATTGTATACTTTTGGAGGACATTGTGGACGAAGATGAAGACATATTTGAAGTTCAATTTAGCATGTCACCCACAAACAGATGGACAAACAAAATTTTGGGTAACTTTTAAGATGTTTGGTTGAAGATAAGGCAAGTAGTTGGGATATAGTTTTACCATACGCAAAGTTTGCATACAATAATTCAATAAACCGGAGCATAGGGAAGATGCCATTTGAGATCATTACCAAAATACATCCCAAAGGAGTTGTAAAATTAAGAGACATCAATATGGAAAATAAGAGGATTGCAAAGGTAGAAGAGTTTGCATATTTCATGGAGACATTGCATAATTAGGTCCAAAAGCATTTGGAAGGCATGAATAATAGGTATAAGGAGAAAGAAGATGAGCACCAAAGATAAGGACTTTGTTTTTGGAGATGAAGTGATGGTATATTTGAGGAAGGAGAGATTTCCAGTTGGAACATACAATAAGTTGAAGATGAGGAAGTTTGGACCATGTAAGATTCTAAGGAATTTTGATTCTAGAAATGCATATGAAGTTGAGTTACTAGAGACATTGGGTATATCACTTATTTTCAATGTTGTAGACATATATGAGTACCATGAAGGAAAATCAAGTGGCAACAGTAGTGAAGTGAATTTGAAAGAGCAATTACCACATCAAGAACCAGAGGAGATTGAGAAGATTTTGGATACCAAAATTGGAAGGAGCACTAGGCACAAGCAATACAAAGAATATCTTGTGAAATGGAAGGTAGACTAGTGGATTATTCATCATGGATTTCTCAAGTTGAGGTAGACTGTTTTGGTTTTCCTCTTAGCCCTAGAAAGTGAGGGACTCACTTTTCTTCCAACCCTGGGTGTCTGATGTAGGAACATCCCTAGTTGTAAGGCAATCTTGTATGAACCAAAAACATGTTTTCTTGTATTTCATTAGTAGTAGTTTCAATATTTCATTCTGCACTTCACCGTATTATCATTTCTCATCTCGTAGAATAGGATATAAAATCTACACATTGACATCTATCGCATATCCATATTTCACATAATTTGTGTTTGTCCCCCAAAAATTATCACTCACAAATTTTCACTGTGATTACCAGTTAGAGCATTTGGGGCCGACTTGGTCCATATTTCTTAGTACGGGTCTATTCCAAATTATGTGAAGCCTAATGGGACATCACATAAGAATTTTGGGTCCAATGGGATCTATCTTGGAGATTCACATGTCATATCATTTCACAAAGGATTATCTTTTCATATTTTTAAGGCTGACATTCAAATGTGATCATTCATCAAGTTATGAACCCTTGTGCTGGATGCAGACCTTTGTTGGAGCTAGAGAAGCATATTTAAGATCATTGTAATCATTTAAGATCAAAATTTAGTAGTTCATGATTAGTTAGATACTTAGATTTCACATTAACCCTTCAAGGGGACTATAATAAGCCCTTTGGCCAGTTGTAATGTTGAATGTCCTCACAATAATCTTGTAAGCCCTAGATATTCACCCATGAGACATATATTGCATGTAAGATTGTCAACTTAATAAAGATTCATATTTGCATATTAGTTTCTTGTGTTATTTTTGCTATGTTGACTCTAAGTTGCATGGTTTGGACTATTCTTTCTAAACCCTCCTACCATGGCTGCACCAAAAACCTTACTTGACAACACTATCTATAATGTGCATTAACCCCTCATGAAAATCACTATGTTTTTTCTCTTATTATTCCTCGTTTTAATAAGATAGTTTTTTTGATAGAAAATATTATTATTATTATTATTATTATTATTTCCAACCAATCAAAAGTTTTTCTTTTCTAATCTATATTATTTTATTATAATTGACAAAGTAAAACATATATTTTTAATAAGATACAACTAAAATATCATTTATTCAAAAGATTATTATATATATATAACAATACAAAATAAAAATTAAGAAACATCTCAATTATCCCAAACATATATTATCAATATTATATTAAGGTAAAGAGAGAATCAAATCTTTGAAATTTGACTCCAACCAAAACATACATTGAGAAAGAGAGAAGGGGTAAATACACACCTCTTGGAGAGGATGCGAGCAAACTTTTCTATAGAAAAAATCTTTAAAAAAAAGAAAGTGTGGACTAAATTCCTCAAATTATTTTGAAGCATGTCTCTATATTTGTCATTACTTACAAAAGTCATGCCCATACATTGCAATCAACGAAAAATACACCCCAAATTCGCTACTTTACAAAAGAAAAATCTGCATGCCAACAAGGCAGTGCATGTGAGGTTAAAATATGTATTTTGTCTTTTTGAGGATTAGCTTGCTCTTGGTCCCTAGCATTTGTCTTCATGAATTATCTTTAACAGATTTATTTTTTATTCAAATGGAATTATTCTTGGGGAAAGTACACTGGTGTGTTTGAAAGATTATACTTAATCTATGATGTTGATTTTAATGCATATGATTTGATTTTCCTTTTTTAGGTGATTTAAAGAATAGGAATGAGTAAAAATAAATAAATTTTAAAGATGTAAGATGGATTAGTTTCAATCATATTTTTAGTGAAAAGAAAGATTTTTCAATTGGGTTAGTTTAGGTTGATGTAAGTATGTATTAATTTGAATTAAATAATAATGAAATGATGAATTTGAGTTAGATTGATTATTATTATAAATAATATCATATATTAAATCCATCATAGATACACCAAAGCAATATTTTGAATATTTTCCATCAAAATCTTTTCGTTCATCATTAGTATAAATAAGAAATGAAATTATGGAGAAAATTGGAAGCTATCAAGCCTATGACAAAGAGATTGAATATTGAGTGGAGTAGGTCATTTTAGTTGAACTTATTTGCATTGAATGAATTTCCAAAGTATATGACAAGGTTGAGGTAAAGAAAAAGGATGTGGAAATTAAGCTACAAGCCATGAAGAAGTAAGATAATGTATGGTAATTGATAGTTAGAGACCTCCAAGGAATGGTATAAATTGATATTAACAATTTGCATTTTGAATGGAAGTTTATAATCTTGAAATATCCAAAATCAAAATTCAAAAGAATAGTCAAGTCTTATGACCAATAATTTATAAAATTTAGAATAGTTTATTACCTTTTGATTGTAATGTATTGAAAGAAGATGAAATTGGGCTGGCTGATATTCCTACCATAAATAAAATTTTAAAAGATGATTTTAGAATAATTTTTTAGAAAAAGACACCATTGATTGTAATATTATAAGAAAACTAAGTAATATATTCTCTTCTATAACAACCTTCCAAAAATATATTTCAATCTTTCATGGAAGAGGTGAGGAGACAAATGAGGTATTGTTGACTTCAAAATTATACCTCAAGAATACCTCTATAGCAGGGGTAAAATAATTACACCGGTTGTAGCAAATTTTATAAGTTACAAGGCAAGATCCTATTTTCAACAACCATATTCTAAAGTTTCAATTGAGTAGAGTTATGGAAAGAGATTGTCATGGAGTTGAAGACTATGACTTAAAAAATGAACTTTTTTTATAACATGATTATAAAATTACACTTAAAAAAATATTGTTAACTTATAACTAAAATTGGTGGTCATTCAACTTTGAGAAGAAAAGCCTATTTATTCAAGGCTAATTTTTAAAGAAAGGAATTTTGAATTTTCACACATTGTATAGGAGTAGAAAGAGTCTTTGAGCTCTTCATTTTTTAATTAAATAAAAAATTATATTGTTATTCTATGAGTTTGCGTATTGTTCCTTTGTGCCATATTTTTTTCTTATGTTAAATTTGTAACAATTCCTTTAAAAATTTATGTTGAGAATGCAATTAGTTTTGTTCAAAATGCATGTATACCCTATGCAATCTTGGATAAGATAAATGGTTATTTTCATATTTACAAGTATAAAAACCATATATGAATGTATCTTTCTTATGTTATATGATATTCCCTCATTCAAACCCTAGTTGAATATTTTATATGAAAACAATCTTTAAAAGGAGAAAACCTTTGTGTTTGTTTCTATCATTTATACAATATTGTATCTTTGGCCTCATATCAACCACAATTAGTTTTTTTTTTATTTCTTTTAGTTTTATTTCATGTATCGTTCATGCTTTCTAGTTAAAAACATACCCCCAAAAAATTTAAAACTTGTAATTTAAGAGGGAGATTCTCCTCTCAAAAGTAGAGAAAAATTAATAATCCAATAGTGGTTTCTCCAACTATTGTACACATTGTCAACACCTATTGAAAAATTCAAGTTGTTTTCAAAAAATATTGCAACAACAAATCTACTTACCGACACAATAGTATCAATTATTTTAGACTAATAGTTAAAGGTTGTGAATTGTAATAATTTTGTAGGAGAATGCATTTTGAAAAAAAAAGTTAAGCTATGAAGAAAATATAATGGATGAGGATATTAAGCTCTATGATTTAAGAATACATTTTATTTGATAAATATTTTAGAATTAATTATCGTTTTCCTAGAAAAAAATATACCTCTATTCTAGTGAAATGTCTTAGATCATATACTAAACCTCTACTATTTACTATGATGAATTTGTGGATTTGAGTTTGTTCTATAGTCACATACTCATGATCTATGAGTTGATTTGACCCTTCTTAATGTGTGCTAGTTTATACCATGCTTAAGTTATTTCTATCTACTAAGCTCTTTTCCTTGTTTTTGGATAGTACTAGTATTTAAAAAACCCTCAAAGGATTAAAATTATATTGCAAAGGGATGTGTTCACCTAGGTCAACCTTATAAAATGTGTCTAAAAGATAAAAGATAGTAGGAAAGTTCCCTACAATAATTTTTTTAGATTCATTACTCCTTTATAATGTACAACATAGTTGAAGTATTTTTCTATTAATTACTTTGTGATTAATTATAATATGTGAGAGTGTGTGAAATCAATTTTATGTAATTCCTTAAAATACAAGAACATACCATCAAATCATACAAATTTGTGTGTTTAATTAGCTCACAACAACTAATAAAATATTTGAGAGTTCAAATTTAAAATTAATTTTTGAAAAGGAAAGGGTGGAGTCTACATTTGGGATGTCAACCCCACAAGTATAGAAAATATCCTAGGTAGTCAAATAGTGATGGTTTATGGGGAATGAATATCTAAGAATGTGTTTAGTAATAAATGAAGGTTGTATGAGAAGATGAGAAAAGATGTATATGATGTAGATAAATTTATGGAGATGTGTTTGTGTGGGGACACATAAAGGCTATGAAAATGAAACCAAATTCCTATAATATTATACTATTTGTCAATGTATACATGCATTTATCCATTCTCACAAGATGGGCACCAAACTTAAGAGTTGACATTAATATGAAATTTTCACTACTACATTTTATCCCCACTTTGAGGTCATCAAGTTCCCTAAAATATGTATGTGAATATTAAACATTTTCACTATTAATTACTCCTTGGGTTCTTCTAGGATGAGAGAGTATGATTGATTGTGAGAGGATATGAAATGGATGCCATTGAATTCCTTTAAGTACAAGCCCATAGTGTTGAATTGTAAAAACATATATTTGGTTGGATCACAATGGTTAGTAGAATAGATGAGAATCAATAAAGTTAGGATATTTCTTTTAAATAAAGTATTGAGTTTGTATTCACAGAGTTAACCTCACATTTGTAAAAATAAAGTTGAGTATTTAAATTGTCCTGGTTTTATGAGGAATAAATAAATAGATTTGTTTGGAGTCATAAAAAAAGGCTATATGGGAAGATGTGGATAGATGGGTAAGGTTTAAATAAATATACGATGATGTGTGTGGGGGGGAATAGACAAAGCTAGGGGAATGAGCTCTACTTCAAACACTATTACACTATTTGTTGATACAGACATATTAAATAATTCTCTCAAAATAAACATAAAACTAAATAAAAATGGCATGAGTATGAAAATTTGATCATTACAATACTATAAAATTATTTATATATTTATATTTATGTGAAATTAGTTAAAAATTATAATAGAAAACAATTATTTTAAAATGAAATATCATCGTAAAACTTTGATAGTATGTTAAATAGATATTTTGATAAAATAATTTTAAGGTTGTTCAAAGTTCACTTATATAGTAGTATGAAGTGTTTTATGTTCTATGATTTTATTTTATTTTCTAATAAATAAGAGATATTTTATTTGAGATCATTGATCAAAAAATAGAATATAGATGTTAAAGTATACATTCTCGGTTGTATGGGTCATTGTCTAGACATGTGACTAGCAAAAATAAACTATAAAATAAAGTAAAAACACAAGTTATAATTATAAATGATCATTATAGTAAAATTTATCCAACTAAAAGTAGGATGGATTCATGTAATTGTCTTATATAACAGTGGAAAAGATGAACTAACATCCCATATAGTAACAAGTAGCTCTCAACATTCATGTATTATGTTTTACTCATGAAAACAAGAACACAACAACATCCACCACACCTATGTCCACACTCATGACCTTTTCCACCTAAAACCCCATTAAACTAGTGGAACATTGCAATGCTAGCATATTGTTCCATAAAACTCCAATTTATACTTACTCCACTCAATCATATCTTCATGGTCATCTAGAACATTCACAATTCCACTAATTAGGTTTTCCTTCACAACCATCAAGAATAATTCCTCAATAGATATATAATACATCCCTATTGGACTATTTTCTAGCATCTCCATTCGAATTCAAGACATGGACTAACCGCCTCCTATAGATCCATTTATATTAGGCATTAACAAGTTGATCTTTTGGTGCAACAACAAACATGTTCCAACAAATGGTATCAAAGTTGTGGTCATGAGTTTGAATCCCCTTGGGTGACGTTGAGGGGGGGTTGTTGGACTAATCACCAACATCTCCCTTCAGAATTGGGAAATGGACTAACTTACTCTCATGGTTCCATTTTTCTCTGGCATTTGTATCAGGCATTTACAAGTCGATCTTTTGGTGCAATTGCAAACATGTTCCAACAATCCCTACATGATTCCATCTAATGAAATCTAACAACTTGCTCTCAATTAGCTCTTTGAATCTTTCCCTACTTATTCCAGTCATCTTATCCCTCAAATTATGGGCCAATTATGAAGGAGAATAAGACACAATAAATAGTAAAAAATACCTTGCTTGACAACACTATCTATAATGTGCATTGATCCCCTATTAAGATCACTATGCTTTTTCTCTTATTATTCTTCTTTTTAATAAGATAGTTCATTTGATAGAAAATATTTATCTAGTTATTATTATTATTAATTTTTTCATCCAATCAAAATTTTTCTTTGTAATATATATTATTTTATTATAATTGAAAAAGTAAAACATATATTTTAACAAGAGTTGTGTGCTACCTAGAGTCCCTGCCTAGAGCAATTTTGGGTGTATTGAAATAAATTTTTTTGAAGTGATTGTAATTAAATATTTGAAAGTATAAACTTTTTTCACAAGGGAAACGATAATAGACAAATCGTATATCATCAAGGGCACAAGGAGATAGTTGGCATAATCTGAAAAATTTTGTTGGTCTAAAATGCCTTAAAAGACATTGATTATTGTGGCACTTTCTTTTGTTTGCATCATATTATTATCAAATATGATCAACACAAAGACTAGTAACAAGATTACAAAATATACTATCAAATCTTGGAGGAAGATATGCTTCAATTTGACTTAAATAATGTAATGCAAGTTGTGGAAAAAATGCTTTGAACTGAGCAGGTGTTGGTAAATGACCATGAAGATGTTCAAAATAGTTTATTGTACTCTTTGTGTCGCCATTAGCTTGACAAGGAAATTTTGAGTAAAATAATCACAAACTTCATATTAATCATCCCCTTAAATTGAGCAATCATGACATGTGTGCATCCAAGAAATTGTTGATGGCGACCAACACATGTTTCTCTACTTTTGCAGCACTGTGACAAGAGTGATAAGAAGGAAAGAAGATTTGAAAAGTTTGTTTGTAGCATCAAGTGGGTACATCTCTTGTAAAAAAATTATAAGGAAAATAACATGAAATATATCACCTACACAATAGTTTTTTGGAAAAATGTTGACAAACCCTTGTTAATGAGTACAAGAACCAAGACTGCAACATTTTGCATATAAAATTTTGAGTTAGGAGTTGTGTGTATCAAAATATAAAAGAAAATAGAGAAGTTCCAAATATATTCATTCTAAGTAAAGAGATCTATTTGAACAATTGGGGGGTTTTGTACATGCTCACAAAAATTTGCAATATGCTGCAAGCAATGTAGCTAAAAATTCATGTATTTCTCCCTTACTGCAGTTTTAGCCTCTTCATTATGCCTTAAATTTTGAGATGACCACAACATGACATTGATTGTGACAACAGTGAGCATGAAAAGTCCCTTTATTTCCCCAAGCCTCGGGTAGCCTAGAGTTTTATGTTGTAAGAAGTAAGTTGCAAGAATACGAACTACATTTCCTATTTTAATATTTGTCTCAAAGTTCATTTTACAAAACATAATCCTAATTTTTTCCCTCATGATTTGATGTGATGTATGATGGAATTATTTAATGCTCAATGCATTGATTTTGTAAAAAGATACCATGTGATAATCAATGTAAATGTTCAATCTATAAATTTTGGATGGTTTAACATTGTTTTTTATCTAAATTTTTCATTTCATAACCAGTTTTGTTTGGAGATATAAAATTAAAAGAGATCATAACTACATATATTTAAACCTATGCCAAATTATGAGACATTTTGTGTTCATATCTTTTTCATAAATTTTACAATTACCACATTTGAAAGAAAATTTCAATGAGGCAACTTAGAATGCAAGTAGTACACCAACTTCACATGGCATTGCTCTTAAATTCACACTCAGGGTTAAAGGAATTACTGAATTCCTTGATCAAAATGTAGAACATTTCTTTCCAAGAAACAAATGCTAGCAATATTTGAGGAAATGTTCTAAAGCATAAAAATCTCTACAATAATCATTCCAATTTATTTTAACTTTGATCCAGGTTCCAAAGTGATACCCACCACACTTAGAAACAAATCCCACACCTTTATTCTTCAACAGTCAGTTGCAAGGTAGTGAGTTTGAGTTTGATGCAGCGAAAAGAGCCTCTTGCATTAGGTCTTTCTAGCCTAGGATCCCATGGGAATGATTTCAAAGTTTCAATGAATTGATCTAGGGTTGAACCTAAGAGTCACCAAGCAATTGAATGCCTTTGATGAGTTGTACAACAAAAGGATATGAAAGAAAAGAATGAAATATATCCAATAGCCCAAAACAATCCGAAATATATCAATTTATAAAGAAACAAAATAAATCATGAACAATCGAGGAAAACAAAACTAAGAACTCTTAGCATAGTGAAAAATCCACTCAATTATGTCCTAAGCCTTCCCAAAATCGATTTTAATGAAGAGAATGTTCTACCTAAAGAGGAAAACCCACTCCACACCTTCCCAATAGCAAGATTATTGTAAAAACGTAACTACTCTTGATAAGGCTAGTTTCTTCCAACCAAAAAGTTCTTAGCAATAGGCATTAAGAAGAAATGTCATGGATTGAGAAAGTCTTACAGTAAATGTTCAATGGTGTAGTCAAATACCAAACAGTATTTAACTCAAGCTCTCACTTTAGAAATAGATTAAAAGTTTCCTTGGTTAATATGATTACCTAAATGTTTTGAAGTGCAATGCTTCTTAATAAACTTTTAGCAGGATGTGACACACAGTAATCTTATATAAAATAGTATATGGATAAACAAAACATTTAAGGGGAGGCCTATGATTTTTACTAATTTGTAGTTGAGTATCACTTACCATTTAAATCCTCCACGGTAAAAATGTCAAGAGTAATGTTTATTCATAGTTAACCTCGAAAAAATATCAATTGCCTAGGTAAATCTAGGAGGAGGATCTTTTGAAGGTTGATTTTCCACCGTACTGACAGTGTCACCTTTCCCTACAACTTTGTGAAAAACATTTCCAAGATTTAAAAATTAAATATTTGAGATGTCTATTTGTAAATTTTTGACATGTCTGAAATCAACTATATTATATGTGTATCCACTTCACTACGAAAATAAGTTAAAAAAGGTGAAAAATGTTTTTCAAAATATTAACAAATTTAGTAGTTAATGTTTTAATATTTCTACACATAGATACATGTGCCTGAATCAAATTTTCTATATAAGCATCATCTTTAATTTTGCACATAGTTCATTCTAAATGCATGTATCAAAATTCAGCGATAATTGAGAATAGGATAAGCTTAAGTGCTAAGTGAATGTGACTTTCTTAACATAGACCAGATTCAAATGACCAAATGACATGTTTGTATATCAAAATGAGTAATATATTTCATGCAATTGTGATGCAAGAGCATCCAGGGTGTAAGAGAAATCTTGCATCACCCAAAAAAAATGTTGTTTCTTTTCAATAAGGGCTAAATTTGGAAGGGTTGCTATTTTAGTTAGTTTGCATTTATGCACAGTTGGACACAAGATCTTACAAAGACCTCTGGAATGGTAAATTGAAGCCAATGACAAAGAAATCACTTCAATGCCATTTATCATTTGAGCAATATTAAAATTTTAATTTTCAAAAATTCTAGTAAAAATCTTCGGAGTCAATTTTGAGGCACTTAGAGGCTTTAGATGGGCCTAAAAATTAGTGGAAATTGAAAGTAATAGGCCTTTAGGCCTTACTTTTTGGTGGAATATTTCTTGAGAGCTTTTTGAAAAGGTATTATAATAGAAAATATGATGGTCAGATCAAAAGTTATGACCCCACGAAGTTGTAATACCAAAATTAATAAAATTTCAAAATATCTTCTTGAGGAAGTTCCACTTTTCAGAAGATTATAGGGCGTTTACACTTTCTAGAAGATTCTATGGTGGTTACACCTTCCAAATAAAGGATGTAAAGGGGGGCTATAGAGAGGAGGCCAAAGCAGAGGAGATGGTGGCTCCAATTTGTAGACTTGTAGATTTATGTAATCAGAAAGCCCATGTGATGGAAAATATAATGTTGTAATTTCATTTTCATTTCAATGATAATAGAAAATATTTACTTTCCTTCTTGCATTTTTTTTGTGCCATTATTTGTTTTTGTGAATTTTAGATTGTAAGTGGGAGTACCCTTCATCAAATTGTAGGCACAAAATACCTCAATAGTTGAGATAGGTGCATGACACTGCATGTGATGGGTGAATTTGTAACACATTGCATTCAATTCTCGTAACAACATATCTCAATAGACAAGACCATATACAACATCGAACATTGGGTGTAGCATACCTCAATAGACAAGGCCATATACTACATATCAAAGAACAAGATTGCAATGAGACAAAAGATCCAAAATAAATAATGACTAAAAAAATTGAGTTCCAACATAGAAGATTCATAGCGCAACAAAAGGCTACCAACCATCACACATTAGCATAAGACTAACAATTGTGAACAAATAATGAAAGGTATGCAAGGGCTAAACAACTACCAGCAAGCATCATAACGTGTGTTGCTAAACAGGAGAGGGTCAAACACCTATGCTACCATGTGGATACTCCATTCCCTACCTTCTTTCCCCTATCTCAAACATTACAATTGCTTTAATTTTTCCTCTTATTGGTCATAATATTTTTCCTTTCAAATTTGTAAATGTAAAAATCCCAAAACCCCAACAAAAATAGCACTGGCCAATGAGAAAAATCAGCAAAGCTATCAGAAATGCCACCTGCTCATTAGTGAATTTAGAGAAAATAACAAAAACAACACTTTAATAGCAAAAATCAATAGCACCATAGGTTAAATGCTTTTACCCCGTAGAAAGCTTTAATTCAAAAACTGCCCACCCCACCAAATACCCTCTTCCCCCCATTGCTGGACCATCTCAAACATTACAAGTGATTTTAATTTTTTCTTCTTTTCGCTTCTGATTAGTGATTGTTTTAAATTTATAAATGATAAAATCCAAAATCTCAACAAAAATCTCACCAAGCAATCAATGAATTTAGAGAAAATAACAAAATAACACTTTAATAGAAAAATTCAATAGCACCATAAAACACTTTTACCTCATTCTTGAGAAAACTTTAATTCGAAAACTGCCCACCGATTACATTAGTCTTTGCCTATAAGACAAGGACTGATAAGATGTGACTAAAATATCACCTATTTGAAAGATTATTATATAAAAAAAAAAATCTTATTACAATTCACACGTCAATTATTCTTTACAATACAATTAAAAAATAACAAACATCTCAATTATCCCAAACATATATTATCAATATTATAATAAGGTAACTCATAGAAAATCAAACCTTTGAAAAAATCCAAAAAAGAAAGTGTGGACTAAATTCCTCAAACTATTTTGGAACATGTCTCTATATTTGTCGCTACTTACAAAAGTCATGCAATCAACCAAAAATACAACTCAAATTCGCTACTTTACAAAAGAAAAAATCTACATGCTAACAAGACAATTTATGTGAGGTTAAAATATGTTACAAGTTCGTATTTTGTCTCTTTCAAGATTAGCTTGCTCTGTGGTCCCAAGTATTTGTCTTCATGAATTCTCTTTAACAGATTTTTTTTTTAATCAAATGGAATTATTCTTATGATGTGTTTGGAAGATTCTACTTAATCTATGATGTTGATTTTAATGCATATGATTTTATTTTATTTTATTTAAGTGATTTAAAGAATAGGAATGAGTAAAAATACATAAATTTTAAAGATGTAAGATGGATTAGTTTCAATCATATTTTTAGTGAAAAGAAAGATAAAGATTTTTTAATTGGGTTGATGTAAGTATGTATTAATTTAGATTAAATCAAAATGAAATGATGAGTTTGAGTTAGATTGATTATTAATTTTTTAGAGAAGAAATAAGAAAAAATGGATATTTTAATTTTATGATTAAAAAATAAGTGTTGAATAGATAATATTTTGGAATCTATGTATCTTGAGATTAGGAAATAATCTTGAGAGTCAAATATATAGATCATGGTCAATTTATTCTTGTGTGCTATATTTTAGGTTAAGTTAATCGATGTGGGTCTAATTCATAGTTGTCTAATCAGGGAGGAGGAGAGAATATCCCTCAAACTCAATGAATAGTTGACTAATTCATTGATGAGGTCTTTAATAAGTGGCTTCCTTGTATTCCCAATGAATTATTTTATTATGACCATAGCCGAAAAGACCTTGTTAGGATTTTCCTATTGTAAAGCCTCAATATTTTTTTTATTTCATCCATTGTTGTAGTAGTAGCATTCTTCTTGATTGTAAACTTATGCTTGCACTCTTTAATCAAATTTATTTTGTTCGTGGTGACCTAAAACCACTCCATTGACAATTTAGGACTCCCATCAATTATTATTTGCTTACCCTACAATCCTCGAAATGGGATCCTTGCCATCCTTTTCAATATATGTATATTTTCCTCTAATGTTGTGAGCTCTTCATCTATAGTTGTCTAAAACTCTATCAAGGCACTTGCTTCATCACTCACCTTGTGATAACACTAGATTATTTCTCAAATTAATCTACCACCTTATGTCTCTAATGAATTCCTCCATGAGGTGGTGGCGTGTATTACTCCTCCTACATCTTGGGCAAGTTTTCCCTTGTCTAATAAATTTAAAGTGGGAGGAACAAGGGAATTAACATCAATAAGCCTTATTAAATAGTTGATATAGGCCTTGAGCTAACTCACTTTATCTCATAGTTCTTCCTTGGTTTCTACATCTTTATCCATTTGATTCAATATGATTATTATTGAATCATTGAAAAAATATTCTCTCCTCCCTAGTTTGGAAACAAAGGCTAGTTAATCAAACTTTGAATTTTTTTATTTGAATTTAGGCAAGTCACATAGTTGCACTTACAAGGGAAATCAATTGCAAACTCGACATAGGATCAACTAGGTAGAATGAATCATGACTAATAGATGAAATCTAGGGATCACTATATACTTCAACACGGATAAAGAACATATAAGCCAAATATATAGGGGCACACGCACATAGAAGTAAGATATATCAATTAGCACATACAAATAAGGACTAGATAAAAGCTAGGTAAATGGGACCAATTTTGTTCAAGATTGTGGCATTCATCATAATGTGTAAGTATGAAGAATTTACCTCAAAATAGGCACACAACTAAGTAAGAAAAGGGATTGTGATATATTTTCACTATTAGGTCCAGAAAGTATGGGATGGGGAATTAAAAAGATGAGTTAATATTAATATTGTATCTATAGTGTTATTAAAAAAATGATACAAACATAATTTTAAAAGTATTATAATTAAACATATTTTTAATATAATTTTTAGCAATTGGAGTTATTGATCAAATAATGTTATTTTCATTGATTTAAGATATTTTGAATAAATAATTTAAGATTACATAATTTAAAATAAAACAAACATTTCTTAAGTGTAATCTAGGTTAGTTCAAAAAAATGCATGTAAATAAGCTTAAATTAGCCTGGGTTAATAAATGGACTTGATATTGATATTTTAGTAATTTTTAATAACAAATAAATATAAATAAATAATTATACTTAATCATTAAAGAATGGAATATCTGAAATAGATTTTAATTTGGCATTTCTTAGAATCTTGAGTAAAAAATAAGACTCATAAATTGACTAGGAATTAGAATATTAGGTTGTGATTATGTAGGGATGGGTCCATGACTATGAACATGTCTTATATCCACAAAAATAGTCACATATGATTTGTAAACTATTCTTCTTCACATCACTTGATGTACCTTAACCTTTTATATGGTGGTATTTAAAAGTATCTTATAGGATTGTAGTTAAGTCACGGGAAGATTTCACCCAAATCAATAGCCAAAATTTGAACATTATGGAAAATAATAATTTTAAATCATGTAAATTCCTATAAGATGCATTTGTATTGGGTTTTAAAAGGGTCATAAAATATTAGTGGTTACCTTATTTTAGTGTTTTTAAAGTCCTAAGGTATGTAGCTATGGGTTGTTGGATGTTGTTGATATGTGGTTGTCATTGATGTCAACACTATTGGCCTTAAAGTCATTAGAGACTGTATATATCGAGGATATTGAGAAAATTGTAATAAAATAAGTTGCAGGTTGTCAGTGGTGCAGTGAAATTTAGTTTAGCCAACATACTATTTCCTAGCTCAGTATATTAATGATCATAGGTTGTGGATTAAAAGGGTTTATTGTCGAGTATATCTAGTTTATCCATGTTAAGTTTTAGAGATCCACATGAAGATTTGATCAAGTTATGAGTTTTTGTGTTCTGACAATTATTTTGTTGCTTCAATTGGTGTTCCTAAAAGAAGATAATGTGATTCTAGTAATTTGAGTTGTTGTGGATGCTTCTATGGTGATTCATGATGCTCGTGGATGTTTCTAGATTGTGCTCTATCTTTGTTTCACTTCTGCATTGATCATTGTGCTCGCAATTGGTGATTTTCTCTTGCATGTTCATTTTTTTATGTTCATGGCCGGCAGGGTGATTGTAGCATGTTGTGGATCTTCGAGGAATAAATTTTTGAGGTGTTTTTTTGTTTGAGGATATTTTTTTGGGTCTTTACTATGTTGTGGCTGACTTTGGTTGATTCACATTAATAATTATTTATTGATTTGGGCTGACAATTTGTATTCATTTTTTATTTTGTTGAAGCCAACATGGAGATGATATTGTTGGATGTTGTGGTTGTCATTGATGTCAATACTATTGGCCTTGAAGACACTAGAAGTTGTATATGTCAAGGATATTGAGAAAATTGTAATGAAATAAGTTGCAAGTTGTCAGTGGTGAAGTGTAGTTCAGTTTGTTGGTTACCTCAGTACATTGATGATCAGTGGTTGTGGATCAAAGATTTTTTTGTCGAGTATATATAGTTTATCCACGTTAAGTTTTAGAGATCTATATGAAGATTTGATAGAGTTATGAGCAGTTGTGTTCTGAAAGTCATTTTGTTGCTTTAGTTGGTGTTCCTAAATAAAGATGATGCAATTCTAGTAAGTTTAGTTGTTGCGGATGCTTCTCTAATGATTCATGATGTTGTGGATGTTTCTAGATCATGCTCTATCTATTTTACACGTCTATATTGATCGTTGTTCTCACGATTAGAGATTTTCTCTTGTGTGTTCATGTTTTTCATGTTCATGGTCAAGAGGGTGTTGTAGTGTGTTGTGGATTTTTGAGGAATAATTATTTGAAGTGTTTTCATGTTTGATATTTTATTTTGGGTCTTCACTATGTTGTGGCTGACCTTGGTTGATTCACATTGAAATTTATTTAATGTTTTGGGCCAACAATTTGTATTCATTCTATTATTTTATTGAGGCTGACATGTAGTGATGTAATCTTTTGTTGCAGATATATATAAGCGATTGATTATTCCATTTGAAAGAAGATGCATGTATAAGATGTGTGAATAATGTCCTAATCATTTGAAGGTAGAAGAAGAGTGTGAAGAAGAGTGAGCAGAGTGTGAAGAAGTGTTCATGTGCTTAATCAAAACTGTAATCAAGCATTAGCAGATGTTATTTTCTCAGTTCAAAATTTTGTGGATGTAATC